>JAPQWV010003288.1:0-43397 GCA_027422505.1 Craterostigma plantagineum
TTCGATGCGACGTTGTAATTAATTAGTAAATATTATTAAAAGGTAAGAGTTCTTTTATTTTACTCAATTGTAACCCTCTTGGTCACGATCCAAATTGGGATTGGAGCAGATTAAATGAAACGTAGAAAATTAGCTTCGGTTGAAGTAATTTTTGCTTGTGACTAATGCATATCCTCTATGAATATTGAAGCATGATGATCGACTAAAAAGCCATGCAAGAGTTCAAGAAAGAAGAGCCAAGCTGGTCTCTGTCCGATAAAAGTTCAAGAATTATTGCTAAAGATCAAAAGCCGTGTTGCAACTTGTTAGGATATGCAGAAATCCCGATAATTATTTGCCCGAAAAATGAAGGTAATAAATAAAAGAGACGAAAAATAAATTTGGACAATGACACGAGATTTACGTGGTTTGGTCAGAATGATCTACGTCCACGGGCCGAAGGGTAGAACTTCTTTATTATGTGGAGATATTACAGACACGTAAACTGACGTGATACAAAAGCAACTACAAATATAGGAGTAGGCTATATAAGAATTAACTGGAGACGAGAAGACCTATATGGCTGTGGTGATTTTTTCTCTCATCGCATAATGCCTATTTAGGCAAAGGTTTGCTGCGATTTTCCATGTGAAAGTAGCCAAGAAAATGCTGCACGTCTTTGCCAGCTAATAGGACAGCCTGACATTGCTTTTGTTTGTCCCAACGTGAATATTGCAACCATTGACCAATATGCTTGGACGGTGGGTAAATGTCAAACATCAACAATCTCCACCTTGACCTTTGGTACCGTAGTTTACCCCACCTTAATTAGTAACATTTATCTCCCTCCGACCTTAGCCCCGATGAGCTAGTTCACCATTTTTGAAACACCAATCAAGTCCAAGCAATGTTTGAACTTGGAAACTGGAAGAGCCTTCGTAAACATATCCGCAGGATTATCCTTCGTGTTGATTTTCTTGATAAACACCTTCTTATCTGCAATAATCCCACGAATAAAATGATACTTGACATCAATATGCTTAGTCCTTTCGTGATACATCTGATCCTTAGTCAAATGAATCGCACTTTGACTATCACAAAAAATTGTAATTACTCCCTGATTCTGAGTTAATTCGCTGAATAACCCTTTCAACCACAAAGCTTCCTTGATCGCATCAGTAATCGCCATGTATTCTGCTTCAGTAGTAGATAACGCCACTACATGCTGTAGAGTTGCTTTCCAGCTAACTGCACAACCTCCAATAGAAAATACATAACTAGTAAGAGATCGTCGTTTATCGAGACCTGCGTAGTCCGAATCAACGAAGCCAATGAGAGTATCACTGTTTCTGCCAAACTCTAAACAAAAGCTTAGAGTACCCTTCAAGTATCTGAGAATCCACTTCACTCCTTGCCAGTGTTCTTTCCCTGGATTAGCCATATACCTGCTAACAACACTAACAGCCAGTGAAATATCAGGACGTGTACATACCATTGCATACATAATACTGCCGACGACTGCACTCGAGTAAGGAACTCGTGCCATGTACGCTTCTTCCTCATCTGATGATGGTGACTGAGCAGCGCTTAGCCTAAAATGGCAAGCAAGATGAGTGCTGACTGGTTTGGCATCGCTCATGCCAAATCTCTCCAAAACCTTCTTGAGGTAACTTTTCTGGGTCAGGTGTAACCTACAACTCCTCTATCACGTCTAATCTCCATACCAAGAATCTTCTTAGCTGCTCCCAAATCTTTCATCTCAAATTTACCGTTCAATAAGGCCTTCAACTGGTGAATTTCTGCAAGATTCTTAGCCGCAATGAGCATATCATCAACATATAACAATACATAAATGAACGAACTGTCATTTAACTTCCGGAAGTAAACACAACTATCATACTTGCTCCTGGAGAAACCATGACCCAACATGAAAGAATCAAAACGTTTATACCACTGTCTTGGAGATTGCTTTAATCCATATAAGGATTTCTTCAGTAGACAAACTTGATCTTCTTTTCCTTCAACTATGAAGCCTTCAGGTCGCTTCATATAAATCTGTTCATCTAAATCGCCATGTAAGAACGCTGTCTTGACGTCAAGTTGTTCTAACTCCAAATCATACATGGCAACGAATGCAAGTAATACACGAATAGAGCTATGTCTAACAACAGGTGAGAATACATCATTAAAATCAACACCTTGTACCTGACTATAGCCTTTCGCGACTAATCGTGCCTTATACCTTGCATCGTCTGAACCAGATATTCCTTCTTTCTTTTTGAAGACCCACTTATTTCCTTTTTCTTTGGCGGCGGCACAAGAATCCACGTACCGTTCTTGTCCAGCGACTCCATTTCTTCGTTCATCGCTACCAGCCACTTATCAGAATTATCCTCGCTTATTGCCTCCGAATAGGTAGAAGGTTCGCTGCCTCCACCTGTTTCTTGCGCCACTGATAAAGCGTTCGGAACTAAATTTACTTACCGCTGTGGTAGTCGAATCTCTCATCTCTTCCTATCTCTGGCTATAGAATAATCCTGCTCGGTACTTTCATCTTCAACAGGATCTGAATCAGGTTCTGACTCGTCCTCTTGATGAACTCGTAGTAGGATCATTTGAAGGATCTTTGTTGATCTCGAGCTCCACCTCGTTCTGTACACTATCCTTCTTTTCTTCATTAGAAGAATTAGTCGACTCATTTGAAGGATGTGATCGCGTGCGTGTACGTTAATATATTAAATAAAGGTTCGTGCAAGTACGTCAAGTAATAATTAAAACGAATATATTATAACTAGAATCACGCGCGATAGGCAGTGTACCTATCGTTTGTAAGATAGCTATAGTGAATACGAGTATCGAACACGAGGAATAAAATGAATACTAGTATTAACCTATCGACTCGATATTTAGCCTAAATAAAATAGCAGGATTTGTTTATACTACGAACTAATTTAACAGAGCAACTTAAAGGATTGGAAGATTAAGGAAGTACAACTAGAAATAATACGAGTGACTTAAGATGACAAATATGTGTTCGGGATTCGAATCCCGCTGGGTGCTGTCGCTAAGGCTACGGAATATCGCTCCTACGTGATTATCGACTAAATCGCAGTAATTTCCTACCTACTCATGGATTTGCTGTCGCCCTAAACGTTCGTGGGAATCTAAGTTTAGCGATTACTAGACGGCGAGGATCGAGTATTTGCTGTCGCCCTATACTCGAATCCTAACATCTATGAACGGCCTAATCGTTATTTAGCTGTCGCCCTAAACGTGTACCATACATTCATATCAACACATAGACATATTGAGACAAAGAAGCAATATCATAGAACGATAAATAGTCGAATACACGTGTTCACGATTTTCCTACGCCTTAACTACGACATAACCCAACGTTCACCTACTCCTAAACACACAAGAGGATGAGCTACTCATATTAGGCAAAACAACAACGAGATTCAAAGGAAACGAGGATAGAAAACTCATAAAAACTTCCCTAAGAAGTGAAAATGGTGTTTATGAGGTGGAGCTCTCGTTCCTCGATCGACTAGGCGTGGCTTCGTTGTTGGATCGTCCCTTGAGCTTCTCCGAATCACCGGGCGGCTGCTCTAGTGTTCTTCCTCCTCTCATTTTCTCTAAGTTTTCGTCCCTATCAAGTTGTTTTTGAGTTCTGAGAAGAACTCCCCTTTTATGCATCGAATTTGGGCCAAAACCCTGAAATTAGGCACGTTCACGGCCACTTAACGGCCTTCACGGCCGTGAATTACGCATTAAGGCTGACTTTGCGCCCTTTTTAACCCTTCACGGGATCTTGCAACAGGAGTCACGGCCGCGACGGTGGCTTAAACCCTAAATATTGACTTTCTGTCACAGGTCACGGCCACTGACAATGACATTCACGACCGTGAATCGGCGGACTTTTCCCTCATTGAGCTTTCTGCCTTGAGTCGCGGCTACTGACATGATGTGTCACGGCCGTGAATCATCACTTGTTCCAAATCTTCATCTACTGCCCACATTCACGGTCTCTGTATGAGGTAGTCACGCGTGAAGTGTACAGTGTCTATTGGCTAAGCTTCTGCCCGTTGTCACGGCCTCGTACATGATGTTCACGGCCGTGACTTAACCTCTTCAACTCACTGCCGTGGTTCACGGCCTTTCACATGTGTCACGGCCGTGAGTTGATCGATTCTGCAGTACTTCACTTTCTTCTGTGGTTAATTCGTTCATTCATGTTTTAAGCCAGGGCATCACATACTTGCCATCTGTGTTCACGTAGTGCCTCTACACACATGACACTTGCTGGAACCTTCATTTTTCATCATTTTTGTGTCGTTTTCGCCTCGTTTTCGCTCCTCTTCGCTCGATAACCATTCGAAGGTCCTATAATATTTAAATGAGTGTAAATAGAGCCAAGAAATGCAGGGAATGACCAAAAATTCTCTATTATAACCCAATTAAATACAATAATAAACGTATTAAAATACATTTATCAGGATGCAACATAGAAGACTCGTTGAAAGTAACATCTCTGCTAATTATAAATTTGGGTGACTTGGGATCAGGATTATATAGTCTATATCCTTTCACCCCTGAAGCGTAACCGAGGAAATACATTTCTTAGCTCTAGGCTCTAACTTTCCCTCGTTTACATGCATATAAGCTGGGCACCCAAATATTCTTAAGTTGGAGTAATCAGCAGGAGTACCTGACCATACTTCCTCAGGAGTCTTGAAGTTGATCGGTGAACACGGTGAGCGGTTGACAATATAACATGCTGCAGTAATAGCTTCAGCCCAAAAATCATTTGTCAACCCAACGTTGAAGATCATACATCGAGCTCTCTCTAAAAGCATTCGATTCATGCGCTCCGCAACACCATTTGTTGAGACATCATTCGAACAGTGTGATGTCGAGCAGTACCTTCATTCTTGCAGAATTCGTTGAACTCGCTTCCACAAAATTCTAAGCCATTATCTGTCCGCAACCGCTTGATCTGTTTTCCTGTCTGCTTTTCAATCAAATATTTCCATTGTTTAAATGTTAGGAAAACATCACTTTTCTGTTTAGGAAAATAGACCCAGACTTTCTTGAAAATTCATCAATGAAAGTCAACATGTATCTTGCACCACCTTTGGACGGAACACGAGAAGGACCCCATACATCAGAATGAATATAGTCCAAAGTACCTTTTGTCCTGTGGACAGCTGGCGAATTGAAGCTGACTCGTTTCTGCTTCCCAAAAATACGATGTTCACAAAAGTCCTTCTTACCAGTACTTTGACCGCAAAGTAGGCCCCGCTTGCTTAAAATCGTCAAGCCTTTTTCTCCCATGTGTCCAAGTCGCATATGCCATAATCGCGTTGTATCAACCTCCGGGGATGTCGAAACTGCAGCGGAACCTGTAACTGTAGTTCCCTGCAAAATATATAAATTTCCAGACCTGCAAGCTTTCATCACGACAAGGGCACCTCTGGCAATCTTCAAAACTCCACCTTCACCTGAGAACCTGTACCATTGAGATTCAAGTGTGCCTAAAGAGACAAGATTTCTCTTCATATCTGGAACATGTCTGACTTCTGTGAGCGTTCGGATGATTCCGTCGAACATCTTGATCCTAACCGTGCCTTTACCAACAACTTTACACGGAGCATCATTTCCCATTAAAACATATCCACCATCAAAATTTTCATATGTGGAATAACAATCCCGACTCCGACTTATGTGGTAAGAACAACCTGAATCTAAGATCCACTCATTATCAGACCTAACAATATTTGCAGTTACTACAAAAATAGTTCCATCGCTCTCATCAGCGGCTAAACTAGCTTCGGCAGGTTTATTAAATTGCTGATTATTTTTCTCCTTATTTTTAGTTTAAAAAATCAGCTTTGATGTGACCCTTTTTCTTGCAAAAATTACAGACTTTATTTCTGTACCTGGATTTCGACCTTTCTATAGATCTGCTACTTTCAGCGTCTCTACGTTCTGGTCTTTCCCGTGCAAACAGGCCTTCCCTGGCCACCACTTGTTTCTCCTGTAATATCCCTGTCTATCTGTTCTTTCGATTGCAACGCGGATTTGACACTAGAATATGATATTGTGTCTTTTCCGTATATAATCGTGTCACCAAAATGTTTTAAAGACGAGGGAAGGAACACAATATTATGGCCTGATCTTCGTCCGTCACTTTGACTTCTACGTTCGCCAAATCAATAATGATAGAATCGAATTTATCGAGATGCGAAAGAATAGAAGTACCTTCCGTCATTTTCATACTGTAAAGCTTCTGCTTTAAATAAAGCCGATTCTCCTTAGTTTTCTTCATGTAGATAGCTTTTAACGCATCCCACATACCCATGACCGTCGTCTCCGTGGCAACTTCTTGTAAAACCTCGTAAGAGAGATTTAATATAATAGTCGATCTGGCTTTCTTGTCCAATTCATTAAATTGATCGTCCTTCATTTCGGTTGGTTTCTTCTTTGCGCCTCAAGCGCCACCTCACAACCGTCTTGAATGAGTATGGCCTCCATCTTGAGACTCCACATTGCAAAGTTGACATTTCTGTCGAACTTTTCAATTGACATTTTTGTTATCGTCATGGTGGCTAAAAAATAAATTGGGTTGGCTCTGATACCAATTTTTAGGATATGCTGAAATCCCCGATAATTATTTGCCCGAAAAATGACGATAATAAATAAAAGAGACGAAAAATAAATTTGGACAATGACACGAGATTTACGTGGTTCGGTCAGAATGACCTACTTCCACGGGCCGGAGGGTAGAACTTCTTTATTATGTGGAGATATTACAGACACGTAAACTGACGTGATACAAAAACAACTACAACAATATAGGGAGTAGGCTATATAAGAATTAACTGGAGACGAGAAGACCTATATGGCTGTGGTGATTTATTCTCTTCATCGCATAATGCCTATTTATAGGCAAAGGTTTGATGCGATTTTCCATGTGAAAGCAGCCAAGAAAATGATGCACGTCTTTGACAGCTAATAGGGCAGCCTGACATTACTTTTGTTTGTCCCAACATGAATATTGCAACCATTGACCAATATGCTTGGACGGTGGGTAAAGGTCAAACATCAACACAACTATTGAAGACTCAGTTACTAAACTGCACTTGCAGCGACGTTTTCAATTAGGAGCCGAGTTTCAGTTAACAGTCTTTTATCATTTGGAGCGCTTTTGGCTATTTAAATGGGTCTGAGATGATCTGTGTAACTAAGTCATCTTCTTCATATCACCCTTTCTGTAAAACAGTCACTGTATCAATAAAAGAGAAATCTCTTGGATAGTTGATGTAGGATTCAATAGAATCTGAACCACGTTAATTCTTTGTTCTTGTGATCCATTCAAAACACATCTAAATTCTTCATGTAGTATCAGAGCATCAACCGCAGAGCTGTGATTTCTTCCAAGAACGAAGCTTCATAGGGGTGTACGTTCGGTACAAACCGAACCGAACCGAAATATTGGTGAAGCAAAATTTTGGTTCCCCTATTTTCGAAACCGAATTTCTCGGTTCGGTATTCGGTTATTACCGAATTTTTTTGGCTTAATTGGGTTTTTACCGAATTAGCCGAATTTTCAAAAAAAAGAATTTCTAATAATATTTAAAAAAAATTTGGCAAAAAAGTTATATTAAATTGTATATATATTTTAAAATTTTGGTAATTTGGTATACCGAATTTACCGAAATCCAAAACCTATACCGAACCGAATTATCAAATTTTTTTAATAACGAATACCGAACCGATTTTTTCGGTTCTGCTCGGTTTTGTGCCGAATTTTCAGTATTTCGGTTATTCGACTCGGTTAACCGAATACGCACACCCCTAAAGCTTCATCTCAGATTTGTTCTGCTCATTAGCATCTCAATTTAACCTACTCATTAGCATCAATGGCAGATTCCACAACACCTCCTACTACAAATACAAGTGCCACGGTCTTTATTAATGACTGCTTTTTCTTGAACAACAATGGTACTTCCGGCCAGCTTCTTGTCCACGAACAGCTAAATGGAGACAACTATGCGACATGGAGTCGAACCATGATGATTGCTCTCATAGGCAGGAACAAGGAGGGCTTTGTTGATGGGACCATTAAGCAACCTGTGGGACATTCTACCAATTCAGTGAGCACTAAAAATCAGTTGACTGCCCGAAAAAGAGAACAACAACGTGGTGATCTCATGGATTCTCAACTCAGTTGCGAAGGACATTTCGGCTAGGATTCTGTATATTTCTACTGCTAGAGAGGTTTGGGCAAACGAACAAGCCACGAATCTTTCAGCTCAAGAGGGAGTTGATCAACCTGGAACAAGGTTCAAGCAGCATTTCAGTGCACCAAGATGAGGACCTTATGGGACGAAGTGATCAATTACAAGCCTAGCTGTCAGTGTGATAGTGGAGATGTGAAGGAGCTGAAGGCTTATTTGGATGAGGATTATGTCCTCACCTTTCTAATGGGGCTAAATGATTCCTACTCCCAGATTAGGGGGCAGATTTTGTTAATGGATCCGTTGCCTGCTATCAATAAGGTGTTTTCTTTATTAATCCAAGAAGAGAAGCAGAGATCAATGGCACCAGGTCTCAGTCGAAGTGGAGAAGATCAAGCTAATAATATGGCAATGATGACTATCAAGAATGATCAAGATTGGGCAAGAAAATGAAGTTATGGCCAGAGGAAAGACGTTGCAAGACCTGTGTGCACCCACTACAACAAGAAATGACACACAATTGAAACTTGCTACCAGGTTCATGGCTACCCGCCAGGATTCAGACAAAATCAGAGATCTAAGGGAGATATTGAATCTGATGTCAGTAGATTCCACTTCGAAAGTGGGACAGCACCAGTCAAACTTAACTAGCTCAAAGGATGCTCTTGTGCAGCTTCAAATGACTCCCTTCCACCTTGAAAGCCTGAAGGCCCTGTTTGCTCAATCGGCCTCAAATGTGCCAAAGGATAATGCAGATTCAGCCCATCCTGTGGAGAAAACACAGATATGAGTTTGTCTTTCAATCTGCCAAAAATGACAGATTCAAGAATGTGGTTGATTGACTCCGGGGCAACTAGGCATGTGTGGGAAAATGAAAATATGCTTAGCGTGATGTGGAAGGATCTAATGTTATCCTACCAGATAACTCAGTCATTAAGGTTAAGAAAGGAGGGTCTTTTAAATTGATTGACTTTATTACTTTGACAGATGTTTTAGTTGTTCCACAGTTTCATTTCAACTTGGTATCTGTGAGCTTCCTGACCAAACAGATACATTGCTCCTGTTTTTCTTACTAAGCTGTCTTTAGATCTTTGGCATAGAATGTTAGGACATCCCTCTAGTAAAGTTCTAGACATACTTAGATACTCAGTTCAACATGATATTGGGCAGACAAGCACGTTATGTAAAATTCGTCCTCTTGCAAAACAGAAAAGGAATATGTTTCCTAACACTAATAAAACAGCATGTTCTGCTTTTGATCTTGTGCATTGTGATGTTTGGGGATCTTTTCATGTTCCCTCACATTCAGAACATCAATATTATGTGACCATAGTAGATGATAACGCTAGATTTACGTGGCTGTTATGATCAAACTCAAATCTGAAATCAAATCAGTCATTTCCTATTTTCTGAACTTGACTGAAACACATTTCAAATGTAAGGTTAAGGTGATACGGACTGATAATGCAAAAGAGTTTTGTCTAACTGATCTATTTAGGGACAAGGGGATTATACATCACTTGCTTTGTGTGCAGACTCCCCAACAAAACGCCATAGTAGAAAGGAAGCACCAACATCTGTTGAATGTAGCAAGATCACTTTATTTTCAAGCTGTTTTACCCGTTGATTACTGGTCCGAGTGTGTGTTGGCAGCTGCCTTCTTAATCAATATGACTCCTTCAATAAGTTTAGACAGCAAGAGTCCCTACGAGTTACTATATCATAGACCATTTGATTATAGAACGCTTCGAGTGTTTGGTTCTTTGTGCTTTTGTTCAACCTTAGCTGCAGGTAGAAAGAAGTTTGATGCAAGAGCTAGGGTATGTGCTTTTCTTGGCAAGCCAAAAATGGAGTAAAAGGATACAAAGTGGTTAACTTGAAGACGAGGAAAGTATTTATTTCTCGGGATGTTCAATTCCAAGAGGATATTTTTCCATTTAAGAGTCATCACAACTCTCTCACAGAGGATCCTTTTGCAACATGTGTGCGTCCAAGACCCTATATCCTACATCCAATAGGTGAAGAACAGAATGTCCCACCTGCAGAAAGTGAGGACTCCATATCAGAACAGAATGTCCCACCTATAGAATATACACTTGTACCCCTGGAGGATCATGTCCATTCTCAGACTGATCAATGAAGATCAGTGAGGCAGACAAGAAGGCCACTACTTGCAGGATTACCATTGTAATAAGATCTCATAAAGTAAGACTTTGCATCCAATTTCAAGAGTCCTTTCTTATCAACACTTCTCAACAGAGTTCCAGACATTCATCAATAGTTTCATCATGGCAGAAGAACCTAAGACATACACTCAGGCAGCAAAATCAGAACAATGGAAGCAAGCCATTGATGAGGAATTTGAGGCATTGAAATGTAATGGAACATGGTCGGTAGTCTCACTACCAGAAGACAAAAAGGCCATAGGAAGCCGCTGGGTATACAAAGCTGAAATTTAACTTAGAAGGAAAGGTGGAGAAACACAAAGCTAGATTGGTGTCTATGGGGTATGATCAGAGAGAAGGGGTGGATTATATAGACACCTTCGCCCCTATAGCAAAGCCCAACACCATTAAGATCATACTATCTTTGGCAGCCAAGCTGGGATCGAACCTGATACAAATGGATGTAAACAATGCTTTTTTGAATTGAGACTTGATGGAGGAGGTCTATATGGAACTGCCACAGGGATATTACATGGACTGTGACATAAAAGGGCCAGGAAAATGGTTTGTAAGCTACACAAATCAATTTATGGTCTCAAACAAGCTTCGAGACAATGGAACAAGAAATTCACTGAAGCAGTCAAGACTTTTGGTTTCTCCCAGACTCAATCAGATCATACCCTATTTATTAAAGGCAGAGGTGATGCTTTAGTAGTTTTACTTGTCTATGTAGATGACATTATATTAGTTGGGCCATCAAAGGAAGTAATTGAGGAGGTAAAGACTCTCTAAAGGACAGTTGCAGAATAAAGAACTTGGGGGAGCTGAGGTATTTTCTGGGTGTTGAAGTAGCTAGAAGTTCAGCAGGAATATATATTTCTCAGAGGCAATATACACTTCAGCTTCTTGAAGATACAGGGTACCTAGGATCAAAGCCATTAACAACATCTATGAATCCATCTGGTAAGATAACTGAAGCTGATGGAGAGTTGCTGGCTGATCCATTCAAATATCGAAGGCTGATTGGAAGGCTACTTTACCTGAATTTACCAGACCAGATATCACTTTTGCTGTCCACAAGCTCAGTCAGTTCATTTCAGCTCCCAGAACAGGTCACATGGCAGCAACTCATCACTTACTAAGATATCTTAAGGCCTCACCTGGGCAAGGAATCCTCTTGACTCTTCTTCCAACTTAGAACCAAAGGGCTTCTCTGATGCAGATTGGGGCAAAAATCAGTAACATGCTACTGCACTTTCTTTGGTGATTCTCTATTGACCTAGAAAGCAAAAAAAAAGCTACGGTTTCAAGATCCTCAACTGAGGCTGAATATAGGGCACTTGGTTCAACTGTGGCAGAGCTGCTGTGGATAAAGAGTTTGCTGCAAGAGTTGGGAATTAAACTAGGCCAGGCTACAACCATCTATTGTGATAACTGTTATGAAATCAGCTGCAATCGACTCGCCTTCGATCAGTGATTAAGCGTTCACCAATCGATCGTAACAATTCGAGCAATCGCAGCTCGAATTCGCAGCAAAACAGAACTGAAAAACGCAGAAAATGCACAGCGATAACGTGGTTCGGCAAACTTTGCCTACGTCCACGGACCAACAGAGCTTTCTATTCGATCGATCACCAACACGAGTTTTACAGTACTCCACGTCTACTATAAAACCCTAGTTATCAACTCTCTCTAATTCTCACTCTAGAGAGAGTTACAAGCCCTCAAAGTGAGAGGGTTGAAGCTGATTTTCTGATATTTATAACAGTTGCTTCAGGTTTTATTTCCTGCGATCGCTATCAGCCGTCGATCTGATCTTCATCGCATCCAATGGTCCACAGTTAATCTGAGCTTATACAGAAAGTGCTATTTCACTTATAAAGGTGTTAAACGATTTTCCCAGGGACGAATCTCATCCGTCTGATCTTCAGCGCGCCAGATCCAACGTCCCTCGTTTAATCTACCAGATTTAAATCATCACCATTAGATGAGGCGCGAACAGAGATCAACGACCCACATTTTATCTCAGCTTAAACATAAGAACTTAGCAGATTTCCTTCAGCTCTTCTTCAATGATCGTCGGGCCTTCTTGCCGGCGACTTCCCGGCCATCTCCGGCGAGCTTAGGCGCACCAAGTCCCGACAAACTCCACCTTGAGCCTAGAGCTCGCAATCCATGCCCCGAACTCCTCCGAAACAGCTCAAACAAACGATCTACAAGCAGCTCAATTCACCAGAAATCAGCCCCGAAACTGATTTTCTGCTTCAGGAATTTTCCCTTAAACTTCAGCTGTAATTCCTCTCGCAGCTTCGTTCGAAGCTCCACCTCGATCCGAAACTCCGCTCTGTTGGTCATCAAGCTCCTTAGGAGCTTCGAGCCTCGAAAGACACCTTGTCGAGCCCAAGCGAGATTGAAATCTCCCACTTGGAACCGATTCGGGCGTTCGAGCTTCCAATCTTCGTTTCCCCCGAAGATTCTCCATTCACAGCCTCAAGAGCTTCCTTCCAAGCTCTTAAACTACTGTCCTTTCCATCTGACTTGTCCTCCTTCGCACCAGAAGACTCAGCAGCTCGAAAATCAGCACTGCTACCAAGCTGTTTTCCAGAATTTTCAGCTTCTATCTCAAATTTGGTCGAACTTTCTTGCTCTGTTTCAACCTCCATGTCCGAGCTTTCACCCACCTCAGAGCTAGGCCTCATATGTGGCTCTAACATGCTCTCATTCCTTGGTGAAATCGGCTCCACCTCTAGCTCAGAATCAGCCCCATCCGAGCTCAGTTTCTTCAAGTTCACTACAGCAGTTTTTTCCAAAACTGCTCCAAGTAGGGGTTTTGGAGCAGCTCGTTTCACCCCCAAACGAGCTTTCTGTGGCTTCCCTCTTACCACATTCAATAGACCACATTTCCTAGTTTCAATAGGTACAGCTTTCATCACAGAACAGCCTTCCAAGACATAAATGCCATGCCTCCGAAAACCGGACAGAACCAATCTGCTCTGTTTTGAAACTGTCAGTTTTCCAGTTGCGGCTCTTACGTTGTATCCCTTCGAATCCAACTCTCCTATGGATATCAAGTTCCTCCTCAACTCCGGGACATACCTAACACCTTAAGAATCCCTACAACACCAGACTTGAGCCTCAAATGCACAAATCGTACACCAAACACTTTGCAAAATCTGCCATTTCCAAGTTTTACCTTTCCATGAGCTGTTTCCTTGAATCCTTGCAACCAATCCTTGTTGCAAGTGATGTGGTAGCTGCACCCTGAGTCAAGGATCCACTCCTTGCTCTCCACATGCTCAGATAAACTCAGAATCTCAGCATCTTCATAACCAAACTCTGCAAAATCAGCCACAGCTTTCTGCTTGCCTTTGCTTGTGTTTGATTCGATTCTTCTTGGGCAAAATCTTCGAATGTGACCTTCCTCTTGACAGTGGAAGCACCTCACAGGACCCTTAGCCTCATACACTTCATTGCCTTTGCCCTTCTTTTGGAAAACTTCTGTTTCTGCTTAACAAAGAGCATATCCCCCGAAGCTACATTTCTGTAATTTCAGAATTTTTCCTAGTATTGAGCTGCCTTGAGCTCAATGCTGAGAGCACATCTTCAAGCTTCAAGGTCTCCCGACCATACAACAGAGCCTCCTTGAAGTGCTCATAACTCTTAGGCAGTGAGCAAAGCAATAGCAAAGCTTGATCTTCGTCCTTCAATTCCTCACCGATGTTTTCCAAATCCAAAATCAGTTTCGAGAATTGATCGATCTGCTGTTCCAAAGGCTGATCCTCTTCCATTCTAAACGTGTACAGAGCCTGCTTCAAGTATAGACGTCGAGCTAGGGACTTTGTCATATACAGTGCATCAAGTTTCTTCCACAGATCCTCAGCTGTGGTCTCCTTCGCAACCTTGCGAAGCACTTGATCACTCAAGCATAAGATCAACGTTGCATATGCTCGTTCCTTGAGCTTTTTCTTCACCTCTGCCGTCATATCCTTCGGTTCCATCTCTTTATCAGGCTTCAAAGCCTCCTCAAGACCTTTCTCAGTCAAAAGCGCCTTCATCTACAACTTCCAGAGACCGAAATCATTCGATCCGTTGAAGATCTCCATTTCGAGTCGAGTTGCTGCCATTCCTCTGAAGATCGCCTCGATCCGCAGCTACACCGCACCAATTGTTATGAAATCAGCTGCAATCGACTCGCCTTCGATCAGTGATTAAGTGTTCACCAATCGATCGTAACAATTCGAGCAATCGCAGCTCGAATTCGCAGGAAAACAGAACTGAAAAACGCAGAAAAAGCCCAGCGATTTTAACGTGGTTCGGCAAACTTTGCCTACGTCCACGGACCAACAGAGCTTTCTATTCGATCGATCACCAACACGAGTTTTACAGTACTCCACGTCTACTATAAAACCCTAGTTACCAACTCTCTCTAATTCTCACTCTAGAGAGAGTTACAAGCCCTAAAAGTGAGAGGGTTGAAGCTGATTTTCTGATATTTATAACAGTTGCTTCAGGTTTTATTTCCTGCGATCGCTATCAGCCGTCGATCTGATCTTCATCGCATCCAATGGTCCACAGTTAATCTGAGCTTATACAGAAAGTGCTATTTCACTTATAAAGGTGTTAAACGATTTTCCCAGGGACGAATCTCATCCGTCTGATCTTCAGCGCGCCAGATCCAACGTCCCTCGTTTAATCTACCAGATTTAAATCATCACCATTAGATGAGGCGCGAACAGAGATCAACGACCCACATTTAATCTCAGCTTAAACATAAGAACTTAGCAGATTTCCTTCAACTCTTCTTCAATGATCGTCGGGCCTTCTTGCCGGCGACTTCCCGGCCATCTCCGGCGAGCTTAGGCGCACCAAGTCCCGACAATAACCTTTCAGCAATGAAGTTGGCTTCTAATCCCAAGTTTCACGAACGCTCAAAACATATAGAAATCAATCGACTGCCACTTCGTGAGAGATCATGTGACCAAAGGGGAGATCAAACTACTTCCTGTCAGAACCGAGAATCAGTTGATAGATTTATTCACTAAGCCTCTCACCGGACCATTGTTACATAACTTCTTAGTCAGGATGTCTGTATTGGATCTATACAGTCCATCTTGGGGGGGGGGGGGGGGTTATTGAAGCATGGTGATCGACTAAAAGCCATGCAAGAGTTCAAGAAAGAAGAGCCAAGCTGGTCTCTGTTCGATAAAAGCTCAAGAATTGTTGCTAAAGATCAAAAGCGTGTTGCAACTATTGAAGACTAAGTCACTTACTAAACTGCACTTGCCAGCGACGTTTTCAATTAGGAGCCGAGTTCAGTTAATAACCATTTTTATCATTTGGAGCGCTTTTGGCTATTTAATTTAAATGGGTCTGAGATGATCTGTGTAATTAAGTCGTCTTCTCCATATTACCCTTTCTGTAAAACACTCACTGTATCAGTAAAAGAGAAATCTTTGGATCGTGGATATAGGACTCAATAGAATCTGAACCACGTTAATTCTTTGTTCTTGTGATCCGTTCAAAACACATCTAAATTCTTCACAATGAATGAATCTCCTTCAACCATATTATTATATTACATTCTCCTTGCAACAATGGCTAGCAGACTCTGTTTCTGCTTCAACTTTCATGCAAACCTAGGATTCTATTACAGAAACAGGGGATGTACATAGAAGGAAAAAAAAAAACATGCATGCAAAATTGAACTACTTCCTCGATTCCTTCTAGAAACTTCCTACCATCTTCTCCAAATCTTCCCCAGCTGCTGCTGCACACCATTAAGTTAAACATGATGAAAAATTATGAACCATGCCAATAAACTCTCAGACAAACTCAATTGTGATAAAAATCTCACCTTTTGATTGTGGTGGAACGACGATGACGTGCATGGGCCCGCCGTTGGGCGGAAGCTGCAGACGAAGGGGATAAAGATTTCCATTGAAAGGGCTTTTAGTGCACACAGTCAAACCGTAAATTCCAAGCTCTTCTTCGAATTTCTTGGTCAAGTCCTTCACATCGTTCCCCTTGAACGTAATTGAAAGCTCGTCGAAGCCCTCTTCGATTTCTCCGTACTCGTCTGCTATGTGGAAGTAGATAAACCTTCCTCCATCGCTGGCCGTCGGCGAAGAACCCATCGAAGAATCGTTCGACTGCAAAAAAGAAAAAACAAGATACAGAACAAACATTTCATCGAACATCATGTGCATCAGTCCACTGAACTTGATTACTGCCAAACGGGTCGTCCCGACTCGACCCGGCCCGTAAAATTCGTTGGTATACCTCTTGCCTAGAGAAGCTGGCAGTCGTCGATTTCGACGAATGGCTCGTTGATGTCGAATCCTCCTCAGCTTCTTCGGCTCTGTTTTCCTCTTCATCTTCGTCTCCTTCTTCTTCTTCCCTTCTTAGGTCGATGATGCTTACTTCCCAGCAAACCCAATCTTGGGTCATCGTCCTATGCGGCACGTCGTGGGTGACGCTGTTCTTCCACGGCGGCACGCCGCCGTTGGCCCTTAGAAACTGGCCGTACCTTTTTCAATGGAGGAATACAGATCTCATATTCAGAGCATTTTCCAGCAAATTTCGACATTTTAAGAAGAGAATCGCTTTCCATACCTTGTCTTCAGCTTTATTACTCCGCCGCCGCCGCCGTTCGGACTGTCCCTGACGGGCTCCCACTCGACGGAGCTGTCGAGGCGCGAGGGGCTCGTCTGAAGAACTTTCCGGCCGGTCATGCCGAGAAGGAAGGCGTGGTTCGACGCCGTTAAGTACTTGTTGTGGCAGGATTTCAGGCGGACGACGTGGTCCGTGTGGGGCACGCGCTCGACGGTCCATTTGACGGAGTTGGTGGAGCCGTCGCGGGTTTGCGTCACCGCGTGCCGATCTTCGTCGGCGCCGAGGTACTTATCGTGGACGCTTTTGAGGCGGACGGTTTTGGCGCCGCGGAAGATGTCCATCGCCGACGTTGTACGGTGGCGAGGGGTTATCATTGGGCTCTGTGAAAAGTTATTCTATATCGAAGAAATGGTAAATGATAGAATTAAATTACTATTTTTTATCATTATTATATTGTAATTGTGTTGTCTAAAACTCCGAATAGGAACGCATTGATTTAGTAGAATTGATGTAATTATGACACTTTAATCATAGCAATTCTCGGCATTACGTGTTCAAAATAAGACACATGTTTAAAATTATTTCAAGAATCAAACTTTCATGTCGCCTCACAGTGACAGAACTCTTAAAAGATGAGTGTTTTTTTCCTTAATCAAACAAAAATGATGTAATTAATAAACCAAGTGAACGATGTACACGGCGATGATGATTGTGACATTTTCTGACCTAAGATAAATAAATAAGCTATAAAGTCCATTTATTCATATCTTGTACGAAATTAGAAGAGATTAATGGCCACATAGGCCAATACAAATACATGGCATAGATTATAGTCAAGTCCACTATCTGCGTTATATTAATGCAATAAGATACGCATATTCTATCATTCAAAGAAAACGCACCAACGATTCATAATATATCTACTTTTTCTTGTAATAACTATAAATGAAATTAGATATGTCTCACTTGCTTGCATGTAATAATTATTTTCGTTGAAAGTGTGGAGAAAGGATAAAGAACGAAATTTCCAGAAAATATTGATTTTTTTCAACACGGTAGACTTTTCTCAGTCGAACAAAACGCACCTTCTTAAACGACAACCACCTCGGCGACGGCGAAGCCGACCCAGAAAAACTGTCCCGACCCGAATAAATAGGCGACCCGAACCCGAAATCCATGCCCGAAATCTCATCGGAAACTGACGAATAGTGAGAAACCATTGACCAGTAGTCAACGGTCTCCTCGTCCTCCGGCACGTCGACGGCCTCCACGTCCCACACCACCCAATCACGGGCGGCCGCCGCCGACTGAGGGCGTCGTGTGTCACCGTGTTCCTCCACGGCGGCGTCCCGCCGTTGGCCCTTAGGAAAGTTCCGGCGAAGGACTTCAATTTAACCTGAAATTTTTCATCAAAATCGAACTCTCTATCCAAACAAGATTACAAAAAAAAAAACAAATATATTTTTCTTGCCTGAAATCCATCTCTCAAGGGCTTCCACTCGATGATTAGTTCCTTGTCTGAATTTTCTGGGATTGTCTGTAATACTTTGTGGCCCGTCATGCCGAGCAAGAAGGGCTCCTTTGACGCCGTTAAGTAACGGCCGTAACAGCTCTTTAGGCGAACGACGTGAGGGTTTGTTTCTACGAGTTCGACGGCCCAGCGAGCCCTTCTCACGGCGCCGTCACGGCTCTGACGTGTCGAGATTTGGTCATCGTCGGCGATTAAGTACTTGTTGAGATGAGACTTTAGCTTTACAGCCTTGGTTTTGGTGAAGAACTCCATGGCTTTTTATGGGTTGAATTGAAAAGGAAGATTGCGTTGTGTATGGAGAAGGCAAAAGCATAAAAAGAGACCTATTTCAACACTGTTGTAATAATATTATATACAACAGTATCTTTTTTTTCTATTAAACTGAGGTGGGATGAAAAAGATTGTGTTTGTCGAGTGATTGATGGCCTTTTCTCGAAGTTAATATTATTTCTTTGTTTTCTTTGTTGTTAAGGTTTTGGGGACGAAGAGTTATGTTGAATATGAAACTTGTCCAGGTGGTAATATAGAATTACGGCTAAAAAAAAACAAAGGAATTGAAAGAGGCAATAGATGTGAACGCTATTTAAAGAGCTTGATTGAATGATATTTTGTACTAATTAGGTGTGAATATACACAAGAATTGATACAATCGTTTCCATGACTGTACGCATGGGCTTGGAATGAATTACAATTATTGTAATATTGTAGTGTAGTCAAAAAACATGCTCAAATAATTGTTAATAGTAATACATCGCAAAGGCAAGGGATCGTAATCCCTTTTTTTTTAATTTGCATTCAAAAGGCAGTAAAAAGATGAAATTTTAGATACTTTACCATACCATAAATACAGTTAAAAAAATGCTATATTAACTTTCATATTAAATGAAAATCAGGCTAATAATAAATTAGTTCAGATGTGATTCTATCCACTTATCGTGCGGATTCCATTGCCCACTATCGTAAAAGAAATGGAGTACAAAATAGATGGAAGTTAATCAATTGCTAGAGGTGAAAATAAAGACTTCTCTTGATCACTTCACCTTTTTTTCAATCTTTCTATACAAACTTACAAACTTTAAATGAATAACATAATCTTGCGATAAAAGATCGAATTATTGCTGTGGAGTTGACTTAAAATTAGAGAGAGGAGAAAGAAGAAAAACATGTAGCGCGGGGGACCCACGCGTGCACTTACTGCGTAGCTAATGCGCGCGTGAGTCTAAAAAATCTTATACTCCTTTCTAGAAACAGATGTCGTTCGTTGAATCCAATTAGCGACTTTTGATGGATGCGAATGACGCGTACTGCTTATCTAATCCAATCAAATGCAATCAAAGGTTTCCACTGAATCTTTTTCAGAACCCGGCCCGACACCTCAAACCCGACCCGACTATGGCGAACCCGATTCATTCAATTGCAAGTCTGCTTACTGCTTATTGCGTATGTGAAGCAGAATTTTCTCCATACATTTCTACCCACTCTTCCCAATCTTTATCGACGTTCTTCTGTGCCCAAAGCAGCGCCGCGCGCGAAGCCACGGCCGCGCCGGGAAGCTTCTCTTCCTTGAGCGCAACCATCATATCGGTGAAGGGCTCGACTAATAACGTCCCTGGCCCGCCGTATTCTTCCTCCAAGAACTCCCTTAGAATCTGACAAACATCATAGGATAAGCTGATAAGGTAATGATCTTTACAGCAGAAGTTGGATTTACCTCTGCGCAGACATTGATGACCCTTTGAAGGTCTTGTCCAAATGTACCTTTCTCCTTGAGAGAACCTTACTCAGTTCAGCTCTAAACTTACTGGTCTCCTATATCACAACATCAGAGACAAAAATCATAATCAAAAGAGTAAAGATTCAATCTTTAATCATAAGAGCTTATGTTTGTTTGACATACTGCTTCGGCAAATTCAGGAATTGGGTCGGGATAAACGTACTTCTGAGGTGGGTTCGCAGCTTTGAGGGTACTTGAAACGATTTGCGAGCTGAGATGTGTTGTGGGCGGGCTATCGGTCGGTGAGATGGGATGGTTCGAGGTCGGGTTTTTACTATCCGGCACCATTTCGAGGTGGCGGAGTATCGTTGCAGAGTGACGATCGGTGCGCCGGGTTTTGTGACGGATTCGTGATTGGGCCGAGAGGTTCGCGGGCTGGCGAGTCTGGCGAGTTGTGTTTGTGTTTGTCTGGTAGTTGCGTGAAAATTGACGGACTAATTCCTGTCTTTGAATTGGGCCTTGAGAGGTAATATAAATCAAATTGTGATTAGTTATGGGCTTTTAAGAGAATTTTTTTTTTTTTTTTTTGGCCTAAAGTCCCATTTAATAATGAAAAGAAAGTACAGAGTACAAAACGAGCATATAAGCTCACATCGACCAGTAACATACTACTGAAGCTAAAAACACAACGTAGAAATAAAACCAAAATCAATAACAACTACCAGCTATCCGCCACACACTGCGAATAGCTCCAAATGACCGGTATCATCCATCAACCCGTGAGTGGGCTGCATTTGCTTCAGGACCCAAAATAAAAGCATTGTCATTTAAAATACTTAGAACTTGGAAGGGGTTCCTGTCACCAACTATAGAGTTTGAGGCATCGTCCCCATTCACATGTTCTAACCTGTTCTCCTCCTCCCCGTGTATGGTCATCTCATCCCTCTCGGTCACTATCACGGCCTTTCCTTTAGCACCCACTTGGCACCATTCCACTCGTGGTCGCGGCTCTTTTTGGCGGACTTGTCGCGTTTCAGCCCTCGCCGTTGGCTTTCGTTCATCATTCTCCTTCGGCCGATTTGGACAAGTCAGTGCCGCATGACCATGACGTCGGACCGACGTATTCTCCACTTCTTAGGTCTCCATTCGTACACGACGCGGACCGAACACCCCTGCTGTACCGCCTTGTTCACTTGGTAGCCGGATGTTGAACGTCTCGACGAATGGCTCCGTCAATGTTTTTGAAGATATAAATGTGCCTAAGAGGGGGGGGGGGGGTGAATTAGGCCTATAGAAATTATTGCTTCTTTTCACAAATACTAAGTGTGATGACTTAGATATGCCTACTAGTGTTTGTGACGAGTATGCCTGATATATCCTAGTAACGTCGGATGTGCGTCGGGTCTGTCTCACAGCGATAAAGGAATAACTGAAAAGTAAATGCGAGACAGGATTTTTATAGAGGTTATATCCCCAACTGGGGTTTACTCCTCTCCTTGGGATTTTCTTCCCAGAGTTTAACCAATCACTATAATGCACCGTAGCTGGATACAAAACTGATTGGTTAGCCCAATACACAACCGAAACAAGTCGAACTCTAGCCACTACTAGGTTACCACACGCCGAGTTTCGTTCCTCGGAATCTCCTTGATCCCTACAGACACAGCTCGCTACCGAAGGGCCCCCGGACTTGTCCTTCCCTTCACGTGTGCGTAAACGTCGACCTTGCCTCCTTGGTATTGCTCACGTTCGAAGACAACAGTCCGAAGACAGAATGTATGGCAGGAGGTTGGAATATCAAGGTGAATCACTCGCTCAGTGATGGATATGCAAATTAACGCTCAGGTGGGCAGAAAGTTATCGCAAGTGGAAACTCAGGAATCTCTTAGTGTCTTTCTGCTTACTTTTCTCTCGTATGCTTATTTGTCGTAGGTTCGCAAAATCTAAGTACTTCGAAAGTATGAAGTGCAGCTCATATATAATCCTTTTCAAATAGCACTTCACATGAAAAATCATATCAAACAATAATTGCCTAATCAAGCATAGTTTCCATGCAATCATACCATATAAATCATGCTCTTTAATAAATCATCACAACGGTCATATAGCATATTTAAGCATGATTATATTCCATATACAAATGTCAATTTCGTTCTCAAGCATATTCACGCATTTCGCATATAATTACCATATCAGAATTTTCCACAAGAGATTCCCTGCTATCTGTTTCTAGACTAAGTCAATCCAGATTTTCTTTCCAAGTGTAGCACATAAGATAGCGTCACATCAGCACGTTTTCTATGTATAATTCATAGTATAATACCATGTTTAGCACAGAAGTCAGATCCGAGAATACTTAATACGATTTATCAATCACGGCCCAACCTTTCCTTATTTCAGAGATCACATCCGTTTATAGCATATACACATCTTATCCAGAAAATCAATCAAATCAAATCTTTCCTATAATATTTCAATCAACATAGGGAAAGATATTAATTTAATATTGCACATTAAATTCAGTGGAAAGCATGCAAAGAATCGCATAAGTGATTTTCGTCCAGGAATAAACTAGTATCAACGGATATATCACTTTCCATATATATAAACAGCATATTTTCCATATATAGCTCAGTAGGATATCTCATGCATTATTTCCATATATAGCACAGTACGATATATCCTATCTCATGGACTGTCTATAACATGCGATCACCTAGTTCCATCAAATCATCATCACAGAATCACACGCATTCATATATTCAACACTTAATCGATCGATTTTATAGCTCATAAACAATGCATGGTTGAATATTAACATGAACTTAGACATTTTATTTGTCCCAAATCGAATTGCTTATTTTATAGACCTAATGTCATTACAATTACATTATCCATCAAAACTCTCTCTAACATACATAGACCAAAAAGGTCAACATTCTCCCCCTTTTTGATGATGACATGTAATTGACACAGCACGGAAGCATATAGCATATTCGATCATGCAAGTCCTAGCGCATATGTCTAAGTGTTCCATAATCACAAAGCAGAGCATACGATATTTCCTAATCACATGTGATACATATTTGCTCCCCTGCCTATGTGCAGTTATCTCTATGACATGCTAGGACATATCTTGGACTAATTTTGCTCCCCCTGTCTAAGTGCTGATATATCCTATCTTTTCTATGTTATATCCTGAGTATTAAAAATTTAGAGATTACCCGTGAGTGTGCTCCCCCTGCCTAAGTGCGCATTTTCCAAGCATGGTTCAAGCAATCATGTAATCATCTCAGCAGGCACTTAGCATTTAGTAAGAAATTTTATGCAAGTCAAGTAGCACAGTTACGCATCAGAGCGTGAGATCAACATACGATATATCCTAAGATCAGAGCAAAAGATGTTAAGCACAGGAGATATATCATAATAGCAGCAAAATATTATATTAGGGTTCAACGAGCCTCCCTATACATACTTACCACTAACATACTTAGACGCTAAACGTCTAAACTTACCTTACTACTACTCCCCCTTCATCATCAAAAAAAGGCGGGAGGATCAACTAAAAACTGAACGGAACTGGAATATCCTAGTGGCAACTAGGAGCAGAAAGGAACTAGAAGGGCAGCCTACTGGCTTGAAGAGGTCTCGGAATCTGCGGGCTTAGAGAGGGACTTCTTGATGAGCTTTGAGAGCTTGGATAGTTTCAGTGAAAGCTCGGTATACTGCTCTTTGAGCTTGCGGAAGCGCTTCTGATTATCAGCCTTGATATCGGAGATATCGCGGCGCAACACAGAGATTCCTTCCTTCCCTATGCTCAGCTCATCTTCGTAGTCATCGTCCTCGTCGCTTTTGACCTTCGCTTTTCCTTTCGCAGCCGACCGTTTCTGGGTGCTATCCACTGACCTACTCTCCTTAGCCTTGAACCAACTTTGGCCCTTTGTGTAGTGAATACCCATCCGCTTCAAGGTCACAAGGTCCACAATGTGGACGGCCTTATCTTCCCACGCTGGCGGCAGTAATACCTTCACACTCGAACATATGAGTGAGCAGCATTCCATAGGGCAGCGCCTTGTCTTTACTCTCAACGGCCTGAATCATGTGCTTCATGACGGTATATCCGAGGTTGAACTTGCGGTTCTGGGATATCATGTACACGGCAAAAGTGCTCATGAAATTCATAGTGGTAGAGTGGCCGCCACTTCCGATTTTGGCACTCCACAAGGTCATGTTCAGCAGCTTATGAAGGAAGAAGAAATCTATGGGAAGTTGATTGAGAGCTTCTCCATCTGAAAAGCGGGGCTTGGTGCGGGTATTCCAGAGTTTCTGAAGGACATCACTGGGGTCGAAACCATCAGCATGGCACCAGTCGTTCATGTCGTAGTGGCAGAAGGGTTCATCAGGAACTGCAAGCATAGCATTCATCTTCTTAGTGGTCCACTCGATCTTGTGTCCGAGAACATAGGAACGGATGGTGATATGTTCTTCAAACTCGTCGTAGTCGAAGTTGGCATAGAACAACTTGACGACCTCAGGATAGAAGGGCGTGTTGAGACTAAGGACTTGCTCCCATCCGTAGTCTTTCAGCCATGTTATAACAGTTCCAGCAGGTAGCTTGTCGAAGGCAACAACGCGACCACGAGCGATATCTCTTTTGAGGAAGCTTTTGTAGGTGGTGCGGTTACTTTCTTCCCGAAAAAGCTGTTCAGCTGGGATCTCACTAGTTCTGGACAGATCGATAGGCGGGATGGCAAAGGATTTTGAACTTGATGGCGGAAGTGGCGAGGTTTTTTCAAGTGGTGAGGGCTGTTTTTTCAGGAGATTTTGGCGGAGGTGATTTTTGGTTTCGACTGGAGTTGGGGATCGCGGCGGCGATTCCTGGGTAACCTTGGGAACTTCTTCAGGAATTTCGAAGCTTGAGGCAGACTTTTCTGGTTCGGGGCGTCTTGGATTTCTTGGTTTTCTTCTTCTTCTTTGCAGTTTTGGAAGGGGTTGAGATCTTTTCAGAGAATTTGGCTTTGGATCGAGTTTTGCGAGCAGAAGGCGATGAGGCTGAGGCTTGTTCTGGTGATTTAGAAGGAGATTCAAGGGGGGATTCATCAGACGTGGGCTCCTTGCGTTTTCGGCTTGAAGGCTCATTGGTGGCTGCCTTGGTTGTGGAAGTTTTAGCCATTTTTCAGAAGTTAGGGTTTGAAAGTAAGCTTGGAGAAGATGAATGAGATTATGATGATAAGGAACGGTTTTGAATTTAAAGAATAGGGTCGGTTTATTTTAGGAAGAGATAAGGATGAGATTTGAAATTTGAAATTTGAAATTTCGAAGTTGGAAGGTGGAAAACTGTCAGAGATATCGGGCTGATTTGACGGGATTTCATAATTAAGGAAGGGATGTGACAGGACTGGATAGGAATATATTATAAAGAAAATGAGTTCCCTAAAATAACTGAACGGCTGAAACAGTATCCACGCGTTCCTTCCTTAAATAACTTAATCACATTTAAGGGCAGATCTTGAAGATCGGATATTCCTAAAATAAACTAGATGGCTGAAGGAATGTCTTGGGAAGGATAACTACGAATTTCTTCCTAAAATACGAGAATTTCACTTAAGGAAAAGATTTATAGGATCCTCAGAAATATTCTAAGGGCTGAATATCTTAAGATGGGATAACTATGAATTTCTATCTAAAATAGAATAACCTAGAGTAGATGATAGAATTAGGCAGATTTACTAACCTTATTAAGCTCGAGGATTCCAATCGATCACGGATGTCGCAGAATCTTGCCTCTATTAGGGGTTTAGTGAAGATCTGATCATTTGTTCCTACGAATTCCACACTGATATTCCCCTTCTGAACATGGTCTCGTATGAAATGATGTTTAACCTCAATATGCTTAGTACGAGAATGATGCACGGGATTCTTAGTAATACTAATAGCGCTAGTGCTATCACACATAATAGGAATCTTGTCATAACCTAATCCAAAGTCACTAAGAGTTTGTTTCATCCAAAGAACTTGTTGACAATAATTTCCTAAGGCCATATATTCAGCTTCGGTTGTGGAGAGGGCGACAGCATTTTGCTTTCTACTAGACCAAGTTACCAGGGAATTCCCAAGTAATTGGCAAGTTCCACTGGTACTTTTCCTATCTTCCCTACAGCCGGCATAGTCGCGTCGGAGTATCCCATTAATGGGAAGTCATCCGTATAAGAGTACCACAGACCAAATTGACAGTACCCTTGATATATCTAAGAATCCGCTTGACTGCGGTCAAGTGAGATTCCCTAGGGTCAGACTGATATCTCGAACACATACCAACAGCAAACATGATATCAGGGCGACTAGCAGTTAAGTAAAGAAGGCTTCCGATCATACCTCGATATTGTGTTTGATCAACCGGTGTACCTGATTCATCAATGTCTATTTTGGTGGTCTGATGCATAGGGGTGGAAATCGCTTTGGAATCACTCATCCCGAATTTAGTCAGTAATTCCCTGCTGTATTTCGTCTGGGATACGAAGGTTCCATTGTCAAGCTACTTTATTTGCAACCCGAGGAAGTAGTTCAGCTCACCCATTAAGCTCATTTCAAATTCCTTCTGCATAGACTTAGAAAATTCCTCGCAGAAGAAGGATATAGTATCTTCTCAAATATGATATCATCAACGTAAATTTGGACCAGTATCATGTGATCACCTTCATACTTAATAAAAAGCGTATTATCAATAGTTCCAGTCGAAAATCCTATGTCAATCAGAAACTTACTTAGCCTTTCATACCATGCCCTAGGAGCCTGCTTTAAACCGTATAATGCTTTATTTAATTTAAAGACATGATTTGGAAAATCTTCCCTAGCAAAGCCCGGTGGTTGTTCTACATAAACTTCCTCATTTATAAAACCATTTAAAAATGCACTTTTTACGTCCATTTGAAAAAGTTTAAAACGTTTAAAGCATGCATATGCAAGTAAGACACGTATAGATTCTAATCTAGCTACCGGTGCAAAAGTTTCATCGAAATCAATACCTTCCTCCTGGGAATAACCTTTTGCAACTAACCTCGCTTTGTTTCTTGTGACATTACCGTGTTCGTCGAGTTTGTTGCGGAAGACCCATTTGGTTCCTATGATGGATTTATCGTCTGGTCTTTTTACGAGTGTCCACACTTCGCTCTTTTCGAACTGAGATAACTCATCTTCCATGGCTGAGACCCAAGATATATCATCTAGAGCTTCATGGACTGTCTTTGGTTCCATCATTGAAAGCAGTACATCATGAGATTCCTCCGTATCTTGATTTCGTACAGTTGCTCGAGTTTTGATTCCAGATCTGATATTTCCTATCACTTGATCTATTGGATGACTGGACGCATGTTTCCATTTTCTAGGTTGCAGCTCTCCAGCTTCTGGTTCCTCTGCTTCAGCATTTCGTCTTTAGGAATATCTTCCTCACTGTCTTTAATATCCTGCAATTCTGCACAGGGCAAATCTATACCTTCCTCATCAGTAGCATCTGTGTTAGGCATCTCATCAAAAGTAACATGTATGGATTTCTGAACAGTCAGCTTTCTTTTATTATAAACACGATATGCCTTAGACGTAAGACTGTAACCAAGGAATATCCCTTCATCAACCTTAGAGTCAAATTTTCCTCTCTTATCTCTATCGTTCAAGATAAAACATTTACATCCGAACACATGAAAGTAACCTATATTTGGAGTTCTACCATGCCAGATTTCATAAGAAGTCTTCTTTAATATCGGCCTAAGGAAGATACGGTTAGACACGTAACAGGCTGTACTAACGGCTTCCGCCCAGAACTGTTTAGGAATATCATACTCATGTAACATAGATCTAGCCATTTCCTGTAATACCCTGTTTTTATACGTTCAACAACCCGTTCTGTTGGGGGGTTATAGGAGCAGAGAAATTATGACTATATCCATACTGATCACAGAATGATGCAAACGACTTACTATCAAATTCCAGACCGTTATCACTTCGTATCCTACATAAGTTCGTTTCTTTTTCATTTTCAAGTCTCTTTTACTAGCGATGCAAAGTTATCTAATGCCTCACTCTTATGTGCAAGGAATATCACCCAAGTATACCTGGAGTAATCATCAACGATGACAAAGGCATATCTTTTACCTCGCAGAGACATCGTCTGAACCGGACCAAAAAGGTCGAGATGCAGCAGTTCCAGAGGTCTGGATGTAGATATCACATTCTTTGCTTTGAAAGATGTCTTAGTCTGCTTGCCCATCTGGCATGCCTTGCATGTTTTGTCCTTGACAAACTTTATGTCAGGAACACCTCGTATCAGTGCATTGCTTGTAATGTGAGATAGTAATTCCATGTTGGCATGTCCTAGGCGTCTGTGCCATAACCAGGTGTCATCCTGTGTAACTGCTAAACACTTGACATTCTGGTCAGTGATATCATCAAGAGTTATACAATATATATTTCTATCCCTAGATGCACTGAATAGTACCTTATCATTATTTCTAACTACACACTTATCATTTTCAAACGTAACCGTATGACCTTTATCGCATAATTGACTGATGCTAATGAGGTTATGTTCTAGATTCTTAACCAACCATACGTCATCTATAGTAGTATGTAACGTGTTACCGACAGTTCCAACTCCTATAACCTTAGCTTTTGTGTTGTCGGCGTAGGAGACATATCCTCCATCATATGCTTTCACCGACACAAACTTACTGATATCACCTGTCATATGGTGGGAACACCCACTGTCGAGGTACCACTTGTTCTTCCTACTGGATTTTCTTCTTTGTACCTGCATGAATCAGTTCTTTTCTGAGGTGCCCAATTTTGATTGGGTCCTAAATGGTTAGCAGCAAAGTAATTCCTGTTAACACAATGGTATATCATGTATCACAGGCTGTGATCTCTCAGTCACAGGCTGGCCAGAGTCAGGAACTTTCTTAGGTCTCCAGACATATCTGGATTTATCAGCTTTCTTCAAGAAACAGTGGTTAGCATAATGACCAAGACGACCACATGAAAAACATTTAGGTTTCCTAACGTTTTGTGGAGGTGCAGCATGTTCATGTGTTGTGGAATATCCTAATCCTGTTTTCCCGATTTGTGCAGGAATACTAAGTAACATATCAAGATTTTGTTGTCCCTCAAGAAATCTAACATTAGTACGAGAATTTTCTTCTAAGAAATCCTTAAGAGCGGACATGTCCCTAGATATATTCTTTTGCTTCCTAAGTTTCTCGCAATTACACAAGGCCTTTTCTTTCCTAAGAGTCTCTAGCTCGGCTCTCAGGTGCTCATTTTCTAGATCCGTTTGATGCTTCTCTCTAGCTACTTCATCTCGTTGCCTAATTAGACCCTTCACTTGTGAGTTGAGTGACTTAATCCTTCTTTCTGCATTTTGAATTATCTCAAGCATCTCTTCTTTTTCATCTACTTCAAAGGCTGAGGAAGCGTTGAGATTCATCTTACCTAGCATATAATTCATTCAGAAATAATATTTTCTTAATAGTAGATGAGTCCGATACCTGATCATCATCCGCGGCCATGTAGGCGAGATCTTCCTCTTCTTCGCTCCCGGCCTCTTCCCAGTTTGTGACCATGGCCTTCTGTTTCTTTATCTTTTTGTCACCATTTTCCATCGGGCATTTGAGGCAAAGTGGCCTGGCTTGTTGCACTTGAAGCATTTCTGTACATTGTTTCCGGATGACGATATTCCCTTGTTCCTAGGTTGGAATTTTGAATTTCCCTTGAACTTTCTTCTCATCCGAAATTTGTCAAACTTTCTGGTCAGCATGGCGATCTGCTCCATTAGGTCCTCCTCAGATTCTTCTTCGCGCTTTCAGAGTCGTGTTCTTGTTCGGTATTAAAGGCAATGTTTGGTTGATTTCGGACTGGTGGTTTTTTTTTGATGGAGATCTGAGTCATCTCGTAGGTGGTCAGAGATCCGATCAGTTCTGACACTGAAAGTTCATCCAAGTCCTTTGCTTCATAGATGGCGGTCACTTTGGGATTCCATTCTCTAGGAAGAGATCTCAGGATTTTTCGCACCTTCTCACCATCTTCTATTTTCTTTCCCAACGAGAACATTTGATTAATGATGTTCATGAATTTGGCATACATGTGGCTTATGGTCTCGTTGTCCTCCATCTTGAACAGCTCGTATTGGTGAGTCAAGAGGGCTATCCTTTCTTGCACAACTCGAGTGGTTCCTTCATGTGTGACTTGAAGCATGTCCCACATATTTTTGGCAGATTCGCATGAGCTCACACGATTGTACTCTTCTCTTGTGAGTGCGCAAGCTATCATGTTCTTGTTGGAGTGGGCCCGATTAATCGACGCCGGCCCCCGAACAGCTCAACGTGGCGATAGCGGAAGCGCGTTTTGAACCGAGCGGCGTAGGGTGCCGAATTTTCGATTTTCACATCTAAATTCGACCTAACGCCCTTCGGCTTCTCCCGAGGGCTCAAGATACTGCCCTGAGCCTCAGGAGACCACGTCTAATTCGAATTTCCTAAATTCGAATTTATTACAAATTTATTTGAATTAATAATTTCGTTCCAAACTAGTTCGAACAAAGCGGCAGCCGTCAGTGTTTCGACTATTTGGCGACCGAAACGATTTCCGATCGATACCAACTTTTCCAGATTGATTCTACACTTCCCAACGATCGTAACGAGGGGTCTTTCGAATCATTCCGATATCGTTTGGTATTTTTCATAAAATCAAATCAGTACTTCGAAATTATCAATTCGACTAAAGCGGCAGTCTGCCGTCTTTCGACAGTTTAACAACCGAAACGATTTCCGATCAATACCAAATTTTCCAGATTGATTCTACACTTCCCAACGATCGTAACGAGGGGTCTTTCGAATCATTCCGATATCGTTTGGTATTTTTCGCAAAACAAATCAGTAAGGTTCGAAATATACCGTCGATGAACGTGATTGCACCTCGGATGGTCGTCGCTGCGCCTCGTCTGGTTCCCGGGGCTTCCGGGCTAGATCGTCACGCCGGTATGTCCTTGATCGAACCTCCGAGACTGCTCCCATGGCTAGAGGCAGTTCGGTTCGGGCGTCGGGCTTCGTCGAACGATCCCGTGGCTAGAATTACGTAGCTTACGAGTTTCCAAAACCTCAGCCAACGTTTGTTCCTCCTTATCTCTAGATATTTGATTAGAAATGTACCAAGTACACTATCTTTAGGCAGCCCCACGTTACTAGCTAGCTTACAAGCTTTGTTGTTGAGTTAAAAGTACCAAGTACATGGCTTAGAGCTTTACTCTCATTACTTGTCCTATTTTATGCATGTTTCTTGTAGTAAAAATCCACTACCATTATTTTATTGTTTTTCTTTAACACTTGTTAAGCTCCTAAAGTGTGTGACTCATATGCCACCTCAAATCATGTGGCAAGCTATGGAAATGTCTACATGTCAAAGACCAAGTCAACATGCACATTTTCATTTTATTCCACTTCGGCCCATGAGGTTTCTAATTTCTCATTTTAGTCCCTCAATTTTATGTAATAAAATAATTAAATCCAATCTAATTATTTTAATTACAATCGAGCCTCATTTAGTTAATTAATTAAGCACTTAAGACAATCTCAAGTCCTAATTATTCCCGTGACCGTCACCGGAATTAACTAAATCGTTGACACCTCGTATCACTATGCCACTACCTTAACGAATCCCATTCGTTAGGTTCTAGAGAAAAGCCCGCCGTTTTCGTTCAAGTTCATTACCATTTTTAAGCGCGACTCTCTAGGTCCGTCTCAACTGGCACGGGAGGAATCCGCGAGTCCCGGTATTCGCCTAGCCAATCCCGCGGTACCGGACAGATCCCAGTTGAGAACGAATTTTGATCCAATCGAAATTCGGGCGAACCGACTACAGTGTATACATTTAAATACCTCTTACGCCTTTCACTTGCGTCCCGGTTAGGTGAGAGCCATGTAAATGTCAAACTCACTGACCTAACTCTATGTTATAATCGAGACCCAACCGATTATTTAAACTCCGCTCCGTATCTAATACGAGCGAGCTTTCTAAGCTTCGGCCGAAGGCTTTACAATCGTCGTTCTCCAATTACCTCATAGGACGTTAACCTATACGAATATAGGCAGTGAATCCCGATAGCAGTCAAAGCCCGGCAATCACCTCCGTAAAGTCAGTTGCGTTTCGTCGCTGGCCCGTGTCCCATTCCGAACACTTGCGGACCTAGCCAACTAGCGACAAACCGAAATCGCGAAAGCAAATCCGTCAGTGACCCTATCGGTCTGAGGCTGCTATAGTCATTCGTTCAATCATTGACAACATCCTAGTCATGTGATCGAGACGAATACGAGCCGAATGTCCGAATACGCGATCTCTCCGATCACCGATATCTCCATCACGACCCACAACCTCTCAGGTAATCGGTGACACTACCGATACTGTGTGGTCGTCAATAAATAAGTCATATTCGGATATCTAGTCACCCACCTAGAATCCTTAGACTTACGGACTTTTTATTTAATGCTGAGATAAGGACCGTCCGGTGTCTCCTCCCTCGTCCCCACGAGAATCAGACGTCCAACTCAAACATTTGGGTGTTATTTATTTATCGCACCGCCAGATGCCAAGCAGACTTTAAATTCGATAAATAAATAATAATGCCTTTATTATAATGAAAATAATATTCACTACTTTATTTTAACAGTATATACAATAAAACTGTCTATTGACCTATACATCATTGTGCGCCCTATACTATTCCTAGTCCTCGTATGGCATTCCGAGGGCACACTCCCTAACAGCCTCCCACTTGCACTCGAATGCCATGTGCTGCACCTAATGCCAGTCACAATGGTATCGTAAGCCCATCTTGTCCAGATGCTGTTCCATAACTGCCTGGGACAAGGGCTTCGTAAGTGGGTCCGCCACGTTTTCCGCGGTGGCGATTTTCTGCACGGCGATCATCCCGTTTTCAACGAACTCACGTAGTACGTGATATTTTCTCTCAATATGTTTGGACTTGCTATGAGATCGTGGTTCCTTTGCCTGCGCGACTGCACCGCTATTATCGCACCAAAGTGTAAGCGGTCTGTCCGCAACTGGTACCACAGTAAGTTCCTCCAAGAACTTTTTCATCCAAACAGCTTCTTTAGCTGCCTCTGAGGCTGCTATGTATTCTGCCTCACACGTGGAATCGGCAGTCGTGCTTTGCTTGGAGCTTCTCCAAGACACTGCCCCACCGTTGAGCACGAATACAAAACCTGAAGTAGATTTTCGGTCATCCACGTCCGACTGGAAGTCCGAATCGGTGTAACCTTCTACTTCTAGTCCCGCTCCTCCATAGACAAGCGTTAAGTCTTTAGTCCGTCTAAGGTACTTAAAGATATTCTTAACGGCTGTCCAGTGTCCTTCACCTGGGTTTGCCTGAAACCGACTAACCACGCTCACAGCGTAGGCAATGTCCGGTCGTGTGCACAACATCGCGTACATCAGACTACCCACTGCAGACGCATAGGGTATCCCACTCATCCTTCGTCGGTCTACCTCACTTTGAGGTGACATTGATTTCGACAAATGGATCCCATGTCGCATAGGTAAGAACCCTCTCTTAGAGTCATCCATTCTGAATTTTTTCAGGATTTTCTCTAAGTAAAGGGCCTGAGATAAGCCGATCGTTCTGTTCGCTCGATCCCTGAACAAGCGAATACCAAGTATATACGTCGCTTCTCCCAGATCTTTCATGGAGAATTCAGTTGAAAGCCACGCTTTCACCGACGAGAGCATCCCGATGTCGTTTCCTATCAAAAGGATATCATCCACGTACAATACAAGGAACGACACCATACTCCCACTGCTCTTTCTGTAGACACACGGCTCATCTACGTTTTTCTCGAATCCGAAGTTCCGAACTGCTTCATCGAAACGTAGGTTCCAGCTACGAGAGGCCTGTTTCAGTCCATAAATGGACCGATTCAGTTTGCACACTTTGTGAGCATCTGCATGCGACTCAAAACCTTTTGGCTGCTCCATATAAATCTCCTCCTTGAGGAATCCATTAAGGAATGCCGTTTTGACGTCCATCTGCCAAATCTCATAATCATAGTGCGCAGCTATTGCGAGCATTATGCGGATAGACTTGATCATGGCTACAGGCGAGAAAGTCTCCTCATAGTCGACTCCCTCCTTTTGGTTATAGCCCTTGGCAACCAACCTGGCCTTGTATGTCTCAACTTGTCCGTCAGATCCAATCTTTCTCTTGTATATCCATTTACAACCAATTGGTCTAAAACCGCTCGGTAGGTCTACAAGAGTCCAGACTTTGTTTGAGTACATTGAGTCTATCTCAGCCCGCATAGCTTCAATCCATCTCGTTGAGTCAACATCGGATATAGCTTGATCGAAAGTAGCGGGATCTTCTCTTAGAAGTCCCCTAGTCGCAACATAATCGTGTTCAACGTGTGACATGCCATACCGCTCTGGTTGGCGTGGCACCCTTTCAGATCGTCGCAAGACTGCTTCACTCGGACCATCCAATTCCAAATCCTGTGAGGGCGTTTCGGTCGACTGCTCCTCGAGAGTGACCTCTCGGCCAACGCCACAGTCTCGAATGAACTCTTCCTCGAGAAAGTGTGCGTGTAGGCCCACAACGATCCTCTGATCATCGTGAAAATAGAATAGGTACCCCATAGAGTCTTCAGGGTAACCTATGAAACGTCCTTTCATTGACCTAGACTCCAGTTTGTCTGTTTTCAACTTTTTCACATAGGCGGGGCAACCCCAAATCCTAATATGTGATAAGCTAGGTAAACGACCAGTCCATATCTCATACGGAATGCCGTTAACAGACTTCGAGGGACACCGGTTTATGGTATACGCCGCTGTCAAAAGCGCGTGTCCCCACAATGATATCGGTAAATCTGTATAGCTTAACATAGAACGAACCATATCTAATAAAGTTCGGTTTCTACGTTCGGCCACGCCATTCAACTGTGGCGTACCGGGCGGAGTCATCTGTGATAATATTCCATTCTCCTTCAAGAACTGGTCAAACTCGACACTCATATACTCGCCTCCTCGATCCGATCGAATGGCTTTAATGAGTTTCGACGTTTGCTTTTCCACTAATGCCTTATACTCCTTGAACCTTTCAAGAGCATCAGCTTTATACCTCATCAGATACACTAGTCCGTAACGACTGTGATCATCCGTGAAGGTAATAAAATAGTGGAAGTCACCTCGAGCCTTCACATTGAATGGCCCGCAAACGTCCGTGTGAATTAAACCGAGAATTTCCGTGGCTTTATTAAATGTCCCGGTGAAGGGTGATCGGGTCATTTTACCTTGGAGGCACGACTCACAAGTCGGATAGGGATCTGATCCCAACGGTTTCAAAATCCCGTTTTTCTCCAACTCGTGGATCTTGCGTTCTCCAGCATGCCCTAATCGAAGATGCCACAAGTACCTCGCATTTATTCCTGACTTTCGTTTGTTTGTGACAGTATTCACAGATACGTCGTTCTGGGTGTTTAAATAGTACAAACCATTAAACAGTGTCGCGTTGCCAACATTTTGTTTCGATACATAATGTGGCATGTATTTTTATTAAAGTTAAATACATAACCATTCCTGCTCAGAACAGGAATGGAGACGATGTTCTTAAAACCCCTCGGGAGTACAAGACAATCGTACAAACGCAACACATGCCCAGATAACAAAACAAGAGATCTTGATCCGACGTGGCTTGCCGAGAGACTATCCCCGCTTCCCACTCTAACCTCGATCTCCCGCTCCCCAAGCGCTCTACTTGGTCCCAGACCCTGCGTGGACACACAAATGTGAGTACTAGCTCCGGAATCCAATATCCAGGAAGTAGAGTATACAGATGATGAACAAATTGTTTCTAAAACATTAAGTTCCTTACCTGACGCAGCCTGCTCACCCTTGAGCTTCGGACAGTCCCGCTTCCAGTGGCCCAGCGCACCGCAATGCAGACACCTATCCGTCGGCTTTACACCGGTCTGCTTCGATTTCCCAGAAGATTTGTTCTTCTTAGAAACCTTCCCTGTTGGCTTGAGCTTGTTGCCCTTCTTCTTTTTGCCTTTCTGGGGCTTCGAAGAGGTAGCGACAAGTGCAGTCTGCTTTGCCCTCTTCATCTGACCTTGCGCCGTCGCTAACTGATTCATCAGATCAGGAAGCGTCAGCGTCATGCCGTTCAGATGATAGTTCACTATGAACGCATTGAAGGACGGAGGCAGAGACTGCAAGATGAGATCGTTTTGTAATTCCCGATCAAATCGGAAATTGAGAGTCTCCAATCTCTCGATCATTGTGATCATGTTCATAACATGTTCGCCAACGTTCTCACCCTCAGACATCCTCGATCGGAAGAGCTGCGACGAAGCCGCATAGCGAGCTGTCCTTGACGTCTCACCGTAAAGCTCTTTCAGATGCTGAACCATCGCTCGAGCATCAGCCATACCCTCATGGCTACGCTGCAGCGTGTTACTCATCGATCCGAGGACATGAGCCTTTACGAGCTGCTCGTCGCGCAGTCGCTTGTCATAAGCGGCACGAGCCTGCTCGGTTGCCCGCGCCCCTGGGGCCGGCGGCAATTCGGAGTCAAGGATATACACAAGGTTCTCAATCTGAAGGAAAATCCTCAGGTTGCGAAGCCAGTCTGAATAGTTTGACCCAGTCAACCTATTCTCCTTGAGCAGTATGTTTAAAGCGGTAGACATAACTTACACTGAGAGAAAATGCTGCAGAAAATAAAAGGCCTATTAAGTTGATTGTATAGATCATCAAACGCGAACAAGGACTTCTATTCCGTTTGACTCCCACTATCTTTTCATAAACTCCATTTTTCTCCCATTGGATGTTTTGGAAGTTTCGTTGATAACTTCGATAGTGGAGTTGATGTCCCCGTGGGCGGATGCAAACCTCAACCTCTGTCGTTTTATTGGTTTGCAGCGGCCCACGAAGTCGTGCTCCGCACGAATCCGACCTCGTCGAATGTCTCAACTATCTTTGTCTCAGTCAGGGACCCCCGCCGGTAAATCCGGAACAAGGCGGTATGACTGTCTAAGTGCGACCTATCAACTTTGCTCAAAACCGCACACTTGAACCGTACGTTTTACCGCACAGTGTGGTCTTGACGAGCGACGCTAACGCACACGAGCAAATCGAAACGAAAACAAATGCAAGGCGCCGGCATACCCGGAACCAAACCTTGCATTTAGGTTTCGTAACAACTTAACCCGAGCTTGATAGAAGACAGGGCATCCAATCCCTTTACTCACTTAGTATTTTATGGGAGTTTGTATTCTCATAGCAAATAAAAATTAAGCACGAGCACATAAATGCGTTAATTAAATTCCTAACCCTAGGAAAGCAATTTAAATGGACAAATGCGCGGGCTATTTCTAAACTGGTCCTATTACATGGGTCGTAAAACGACCGGGTCTTTGATCTCCAAACGTCGACTCGTCGTCACGCGGGTCGTCGAACCCTTCAATCTCGCCTTGCGTCGAACGGCTGCCATTTTTCTAACTTATCTAATAAAGCGGAAAAATACAACACGGGGGAATTATTTCCCGAACAACCCGTAATCCATGTACATACCGGGGGCAGCAAACGGCCCTTAAACAAATAACCCGGTTAGAACCTAAGCCCGCGTAAATGTCCCACATAAACATGCAATACAGAATTTTGACGCCGGGTGCCCGACCGACGTCACGAGCGACGATAGTCTCCAAACTACGTCGACCGTTCGTTCGCCACATCGGCTTTCGAGGCCTTCGGTCGAACCATGCATGAGCCATAGCTCTGATACCACTGTTGGAGTGGGCCCGATTAATCGACGCCGGCCCCCGAACAGCTCAACGTGGCGATAGCGGAAGCGCGTTTTGAACCGAGCGGCGTAGGGTGCCGAATTTTCGATTTTCAACATCTAAATTCGACCTAACGCCCTTCGGCTTCTCCCGAGGGCTCAAGATACTGCCCTGAGCCTCAGGAGACCACGTCTAATTCGAATTTCCTAAATTCGAATTTATTACAAATTTATTTGAATTAATAATTTCGTTCCAAACTAGTTCGAACAAAGCGGCAGCCGTCAGTGTTTCGACTATTTGGCGACCGAAACGATTTCCGATCGATACCAACTTTTCCAGATTGATTCTACACTTCCCAACGATCGTAACGAGGGGTCTTTCGAATCATTCCGATATCGTTTGGTATTTTTCATAAAATCAAATCAGTACTTCGAAATTATCAATTCGACTAAAGCGGCAGTCTGCCGTCTTTCGACAGTTTAACAACCGAAACGATTTCCGATCAATACCAAATTTTCCAGATTGATTCTACACTTCCCAACGATCGTAACGAGGGGTCTTTCGAATCATTCCGATATCGTTTGGTATTTTTCGCAAAACCAAATCAGTAAGGTTCGAAATATACCGTCGATGAACGTGATTGCACCTCGGATGGTCGTCGCTGCGCCTCGTCTGGTTCCCGGGGCTTCCGGGCTAGATCGTCACGCCGGTATGTCCTTGATCGAACCTCCGAGACTGCTCCCGATGGCTAGAGGCAGTTCGGTTCGGGCGTCGGGCTTCGTCGAACGATCCCGTGGCTAGAATTACGTAGCTTACGAGTTTCCAAAACCTCAGCCAACGTTTGTTCCTCCTTATCTCTAGATATTTGATTAGAAATGTACCAAGTACACTATCTTTAGGCAGCCCCACGTTACTAGCTAGCTTACAAGCTTTGTTGTTGAGTTAAAAGTACCAAGTACATGGCTTAGAGCTTTACTCTCATTACTTGTCCTATTTTATGCATGTTTCTTGTAGTAAAAATCCACTACCATTATTTTATTGTTTTTCTTTAACACTTGTTAAGCTCCTAAAGTGTGTGACTCATATGCCACCTCAAATATGTGGCAAGCTATGGAAATGTCTACATGTCAAAGACCAAGTCAACATGCACATTTTCATTTTATTCCACTTCGGCCCATGAGGTTTCTAATTTCTCAATTTAGTCCCTCAATTTTATGTAATAAAATAATTAAATCCAATCTAATTATTTTAATTACAATCGAGCCTCATTTAGTTAATTAATTAAGCACTTAAGACAATCTCAAGTCCTAATTATTCCCGTGACCGTCACCGGAATTAACTAAATCGTTGACACCTCGTATCACTATGCCACTACCTTAACGAATCCCATTCGTTAGGTTCTAGAGAAAAGCCCGCCGTTTTCGTTCAAGTTCATTACCATTTTTAAGCGCGACTCTCTAGGTCCGTCTCAACTGGCACGGGAGGAATCCGCGAGTCCCGGTATTCGCCTAGCCAATCCCGCGGTACCGGACAGATCCCAATTGAGAACGAATTTTGATCCAATCGAAATTCGGGCGAACCGACTACAGTGTATACATTTAAATACCTCTTACGCCTTTCACTTGCGTCCCGGTTAGGTGAGAGCCATGTAAATGTCAAACTCACTGACCTAACTCTATGTTATAATCGAGACCCAACCGATTATTTAAACTCCGCTCCGTATCTAATACGAGCGAGCTTTCTAAGCTTCGGCCGAAGGCTTTACAATCGTCGTTCTCCAATTACCTCATAGGACGTTAACCTATACGAATATAGGCAGTGAATCCCGATAGCAGTCAAAGCCCGGCAATCACCTCCGTAAAGTCAGTTGCGTTTCGTCGCTGGCCCGTGTCCCATTTCCGAACACTTGCGGACCTAGCCAACTAGCGACAAACCGAAATCGCGAAAGCAAATCCGTCAGTGACCCTATCGGTCTGAGGCTGCTATAGTCATTCGTTCAATCATTGACAACATCCTAGTCATGTGATCGAGACGAATACGAGCCGAATGTCCGAATACGCGATCTCTCCGATCACCGATATCTCCATCACGACCCACAACCTCTCAGGTAATCGGTGACACTACCGATACTGTGTGGTCGTCAATGAATAAGTCATATTCGGATATCTAGTCACCCACCTAGAATCCTTAGACTTACGGACTTTTTATTTAATGCTGAGATAAGGACCGTCCGGTGTCTCCTCCCTCGTCCCCACGAGAATCAGACGTCCAACTCAAACATTTGGGTGTTATTTATTTATCGCACCGCCAGATGCCAAGCAGACTTTAAATTCGATAAATAAATAATAATGCCTTTATTATAATGAAAATAATATTCACTACTTTATTTAACAGTATATACAATAAAACTGTCTATTGACCTATACATCATTGTGCGCCCTATACTATTCCTAGTCCTCGTATGGCATTCCGAGGGCACACTCCCTAACAGTTCTTAGCTTTGGCATTTAGAGAGATTCCTCGCTTGTCTGCTACATTGTAATCAGGGCCTTTCTTTGGAGTTCCATCTTCGTTTTTGGGAATGTAAGGTCCTGTTGCGATGATATCCCACAGGTCGTAGTCTGTAGCGATCAGGAATTCCTTCATGCGATTTTTCCATATGGCGTAGTTTGTCCCGTCGAAGAGTGGTGGCCTGGAATGGGATTGTCCCTCTGCAAAACAACATTAAAACTCGAAGAAGCCATTAGATCTTTAACTCAGGCTTGTTAGGCCCGTCGTTTGAGTAACCCGCTCTGATACCAAATGAAGATATAAATGTGCCTAAGAGGGGGGGTGAATTAGGCCTATAGAAATTATTGCTTCTTTTCACAAATACTAAGTGTGATGACTTAGATATGCCTACTAGTGTTTGTGACGAGTATGCCTGATATATCCTAGTAACGTCGGATGTGCGTCGGGTCTGTCTCACAGCGATAAAGGAATAACTGAAAAGTAAATGCGAGACAGGATTTTTATAGAGGTTATATCCCCAACTGGGGTTTACTCCTCTCCTTGGGATTTTCTTCCCAAGAGTTTAACCAATCACTATAATGCACCGTAGCTGGATACAAAACTTATTGGTTAGCCCAATACACAACCGAAACAAGTCGAACTCTAGCCACTACTAGGTTACCACACGCCGAGTTTCGTTCCTCGGAATCTCCTTGATCCCTACAGACACAGCTCGCTACCGAAGGGCCCCCGGACTTGTCCTTCCCTTCACGTGTGCGTAAACGTCGACCTTGCCTCCTTGGTATTGTTCACGTCCGAAGACAACACGTCCGAAGACAGAATGTATGGCAGGAGGTTGGAATATCAAGGTGAATCACTCGCTCAGTGATGGATATGCAAATTAACGCTCAGGTGGGCAGAAAGTTATCGCAAGTGGAAACTCAGGAATCTCTTAGTATCTTTCTGCTTACTTTTCTCTCGTACGCTTATTTGTCGTAGGTTCGCAAAATCTAAGTACTTCGAAAGTATGAAGTGCAGCTCATATATAATCCTTTTCAAATAGCACTTCACATGGAAAATCATATCAAACAATAATTGCCTAATCAAGCATAGTTTCCATGCAATCATACCATATAAATCATGCTCTTTAATAAATCATCACAACGGTCATATAGCATATTTAAGCATGATTATATTCCATATACAAAGGTCAATTTCGTTCTCAAGCATATTCACGCATTTCGCATATAATTACCATATCAGAATTTTCCACAAGAGATTCCCTGCTATCTGTTTCTAGACTAAGTCAATCCAGATTTTCTTTCCAAGTGTAGCACATAAGATAGCGTCACATCAGCACGTTTTCTATGTATAATTCATAGTATAATTACCATGTTTAGCACAGAAGTCAGATCCGAGAATACTTAATACGATTTATCAATCACGGCCCAACCTTTCCTTATTTCAGAGATCACATCCGTTTATAGCATATAACATCTTATCCAGAAAATCAATCAAATCAAATCTTTCCTATAATATTTCAATCAACATAGGGAAAGATATTAATTTAATATTGCACATTAAATTCAGTGGAAAGCATGCAAAGAATCGCATAAGTGATTTTCGTCCAGGAATAAACTAGTATCAACGGATATATCACTTTCCATATATATATAAACAGCATATTTTCCATATATAGCTCAGTAGGATATCTCATGCATTATTTCCATATATAGCACAGTACGATATATCCTATCTCATGGACTGTCTATAACATGCGATCACCTAGTTCCATCAAATCATCACAGAATCACACGCAATTCATATATTCAACACTTAATCGATTTTATAGCTCATAAACAATGCATGGTTGAATATTAACATGAACTTAGACATTTTATTTGTCCCAAATCGAATTGCTTATTTTATAGACCTAATGTCATTACAATTACATTGTCCATCAAAACTCTCTAACATACATAGACCAAAAAGGTCAACAGTTTTCATGACGCACACCCTCGCGAAATCAATACGATCTCCCGCAGCCGTGACGCCATCAGCAAACAACGGCTTGCCCACCGCGCTCGCGACAATGCTAAGTCCCGCCTGAGTCCAAAATTCGCTCGAGACGTTCCATTGCTTAACCCACAGTGGCACTTCAGTGTGTTCAGCCTTTGCAAAGGAAAAACCTGGGCGCCACACCTCCAGGAAAAGAGGCTTGCCTTGCATGAGCCATGGACCCCCTTCAAGAACCGCCGTCATGGCCGCGGCCGACGCAAAACGGAACTTGAAGAATCCATTAGTCGTCGCCCGCACCTCAACCAAATCAGCCCAAATCGAACGGAGAAATTTTTCAACACTGGGGAAGTATGGTTTTCGGCCGAGAAAGTAGCCTACCAATGTGTGCTCCCAACGGCCAAAGCCCTGTCGTGCGACGTAACACTGGGGAATTTACGACGTTTCATAAATACTTATCAAATTTAGGTGCCGAAGAGTTTGCACCTTTTCATAATTCAAATTTTAATTAGTTGTATATAAAAATCCTTCTATGCTAAGGTTGAGGTGTGCACGAATCGAAACATGCGTGCCAACACCACCTTTCGAGCAAAACCCCCATCATTAAAAACCCAACCAAACCTTAAACACAAATGTCCGAGAATCTTTTTGTTGAGAAAAAAAACTAATTTTGATTATTGCTAATCGTTCTTCTTCTTTCTTGAGGATCAGTTCTTATATCGTTACATGGAATCAGCGACGGAGGAAAACAAGGCAAGTAAATCAGCACTGTCCAAGAGATTGAGTCAGAAATTCGTCCTTACAAAAGAGATG
>JAPQWV010003289.1:0-43371 GCA_027422505.1 Craterostigma plantagineum
CAGGTGAGAAAGTCTCCTCATAGTCAACTCCCTCTTTTTGGTTATAGCCCTTGGCAACCAACCTGGCCTTGTACGTCTCAACTTGTCCGTCAGATCCAATCTTTCTCTTGTAAATCCATTTACAACCGATTGGTCTAAAACCACTCGGTAGGTCTACAAGAGTCCAGACTTTGTTGGAGTACATTGAGTCCATCTCAGCTCGCATAGCCTCAATCCATCTCGCTGAGTCAACATCGGATGTAGCTTGATCGAAAGTAGCGGGATCTTCTCTTAGAAATCCCCTAGTCGCAACATAACCTTGTTCGACATGTGACATGCCATACCGCTGTGGTTGGCGAGGCACCCTTTCAGATCGTCGCATGACTGGTTCGCTCGGACCATCCGAATCCTGTGTGGGCGTTTCAGTCGACTGCTCCTCGAGAGTGACCTCACGGCCAATGCCAAAATCTCGAATGAACTCTTCCTCGAGAAAATGTGCATGTAGGCCAACAACGATCCTTTGATCATCGTGAAAATAGAATAGGTACCCCATAGAGTCTTCGGGGTAACCTATGAAACGTCCTTTTATAGATCTAGACTCCAATTTGTCTGTTTTCAGCTTTTTCACATAGGCGGGGCAACCCCAAATCCTAATATGTGACAAGCTGGGTAAACGACCAGTCCATATCTCATACGGAATGCCGTTAACAGACTTTGAGGGACACCGGTTAATGGTATATGCCGCTGTCAAAAGCGCGTATCCCCACAATGACATCGGTAAATCTGTATAGCCCAACATAGAACGAACCATATCTAATAAAGTTCGGTTTCTACGTTCGGCCACGCCATTCAATTGTGGCGTGCCGGGCGGAGTCATCTGTGATATTATACCATTCTCCTTCAAGACTTTGAGGGACACCGGTTAATGGTATATGCCGCTGTCAAAAGCGCGTATCCCCACAATGACATCGGTAAATCTGTATAGCCCAACATAGAACGAACCATATCTAATAAAGTTCGGTTTCTACGTTCGGCCACGCCATTCAATTGTGGCGTGCCGGGCGGAGTCATCTGTGATATTATACCATTCTCCTTCAAGAACTGGTCAAACTCGACACTCATGTACTCGCCACCTCGATCCGATCGAATGGCTTTAATGAGCTTCGAAGTTTGGTTTTCCACCAAGGCCTTATACTCCTTGAACCTTTCAAGAGCATCAGCTTTATACCTCATCAGATACGCTAGTCCGTAACGACTGTGATCATCCGTAAAGGTAATAAAATAGTGGAAGTCACCTCGAGCTTTCACATTGAATGGCCCGCAAACGTCCGTGTGAATTAAACCGAGAATTTCCGTGGCTCTATTAAAAGTCCCGGTGAAGGGTGATCGGGTCATTTTACCTTTGAGGCATGACTCACAAGTCGGATAGGGATCTGATCCCAACGGTGTCAATATCCCGTTTTTCTCCAACTCGTGGATCTTACGTTCTCCAGCATGACCTAATCGAAGATGCCACAAGTATCGCGCATTTATTCCCGACTTTCGTTTATTTGTGACAGTATTCACAGATACATCGTTCTGGGTATTTAAATAGTACAAACCATTAAATAGTGTCGCGTTGCCAACATTTTTATTTCTATACATAATGTGGCATGTATTATTATTAAAACTAAATACATAACCACTCCTGCTCAAAACAGGAATGGAGACGATGTTCTTAAATCCCCTCGGGAGTACAAGACAATCGTACAAACGCAACACATGCCCAGAAGATAATACAAGAGATCTTGATCCGACGTGGCTTGCCGAGATACTATCCCCGCTTCCCACTCTGACCTCGATCTCACGCTCCCCAAGCGCTCTACTTGGTCCCAGACCCTGCGTGGAAACACAAATGTGAGTACTAGCCCCCGAATCCAATATCCAGGAAGTAGAGTATACAGATGAAGAACAAACTGTTTCTAAAACATTAAGTTCCATACCTGACGCAGCCTGCTCACCCTTGAGCTTCGGACAGTCACGCTTCCAGTGGCCCAGCGCACCGCAATGCAGACACCTATCCGTCGGCTTTACACCGGTTTGTTTCGATTTCCCAGAAGATAGTTTCTTCTTGGAAACCTTCCCTGTCGGCTTGAGCTTGTTGCCCTTCTTCTTTTTGCCTTTCTGGGGCTTTGAAGAAGTGGTGACAAGTGCAGTCTGCTTTGCCCTCTTCATCTGACCTTGCGCCGTTGCTAACTGATTCATCAGATCAGGAAGCAATAGCGTCATGCCGTTCAGATGGTAGTTCACAATGAACGCATTGAAGGACGGAGGCAGGGACTGCAAGATGAGATCATTTTGTAATTCCCGATCAAATCGAAAATTGAGAGTCTCCAACCTCTCGATCATGGTGATCATGTTCATAACATGCTCGCCAACATTCTCACCCTCAGACATCCTCGATCGGAAGAGCTGCGACGAAGTCGCATAGCGAGCTGTCCTAGACGTCTCACCGTAAAGCTCTTTCAAATGTTGAACCATCACCCGAGCATCAGCCATATTTTCATGGCTACGCTGCAGTGCGTTACTCATCGATCCGAGGACATGAGCCTTTACGAGCTTCTCGTCACGCAGTCGCTTGTCATAAGCGGCACGAGCCTGCTCGGATGCCCGCGCCCCTGGGGCTGGCGGCATTTCGGAGTCAAGGATATAAACTAGGTCCTCAATCTCGAGGAAAATCCTCAAGTTGCGAAGCCAGTCAGAATAGTTTGGCCCAGTCAACCTATTCTCCTTGAGCAGTACATTTAAAGCGGTCGATATAATTTCATAAAGAGAGAAAATGCTGCAGAAAATAAAAGGCATATTAAGTCGATTGTATAGGTTATCAAACGCGAACAAGGACTTTTTATTCCGTTTGACTCCCACTATCTTTTCATAAACTCCATTCTCCCTACGGATGTTTTGGAAGTTTCATTGATAACTTCGATAGTGGAGTTGATGTCCCCGTGGACGGGTGCAAACCTCAACCTCTGTCGTTTTATTGGTTTGCAGCGGCCCACGAAGTCGTGCTCCGCACGAATCCGACCTTGTCGAATGTCTCAACTATCTTTGTCTCAGTCAGGGACCCCCGCCGGCAAACCCGAAACAAGGCGGTATGACTGTCTAAGTGTGACCTATCAACGTTGCTCAAAACCGCACACTTGAACCGTACGTTTTACCGCACAGTGTGGTCTTGGCGAGCGGCACAAATGCACCCGAGCAAGCCGAAACAAAAGCAAATGCAAGGCGCCGGCATACCCGAAACCAAACCTTGCATTTAGGTTTTGTAACAACTAGGCCCGAGCTTGATAGAAGACAGGGCATCCAATCCCTTTACTCACTTAGTATTCGTACGGGAGATTTTTATAACTCATTGCATATTAAAATTAAGCACGAGCACGTAAATGCGATAAATAAATTCCTAACCCTAGGAAAGAAATTTAAATGGACAAATATGCGGGCTACTTCTAGACTGGTCCTATTACATGGGTCGTAAAACGACCGGGGTCTTCGATCTTCCAACGTCGAGTCATCGTTACGATGGTTGTCGAATCCTCCAATCTCGCCTAGCGTCGAACGGCCGTCATTTTATCTAACCTAACTAATAAAGCAATAAAATACAACACGGGGGGAATTATTTCCCAAACAACCCGTAATCCATGTACATACCGGGGGGCGGCAAACGGCCCTTAAACAAATAACCCGGTTGAACCTAAGCCCGCGTAAATGTCCCACATAAACATGCAACACAGAATTTTAACGTCGGATGTCCAACCGACGTCACGAGCGACGATAGTCTCCAAACTACGTCGACCGTTCGTTCACCACATCGGCTTTCGAGGCCTTTGGTCGAAACATTCATGAGCCTTGGCTCTGATACCACTGTTGGGGTGGGCCTGATTAATCGACGCCGGCCCCCGAACAGCGCAACGTGGCTATAGCGGAAGCATGGTTTGTACCGAGCGGCGTAGGGTGGCGAATTTTCGATTTTTAATATCTAAATTTAACCTTACGCCATTCGGCTTCTCCCGAGGGTCTGAGATGCTTCCCTAAGCCTCGGGAGATCGCGGTTAATTCGAATTATCAAAATTCGAATTTATTTCCAATTTATTTGAATTAATAATTTAGATCCAAATTAATCGAACAAAGCGGCAACCAGACGTTTTTCGATTATTTGGAGACCGAAATGACTTTTGATCAATACCAAACTTTCCAGAATAATTCTACACTTCCTAACGTTCGCAACGATAGGTCTCTCGAATTATTCCGACATCGTTTGATATTTTTCTCAAAATCAAATCTGTGGTTCGAAATTATTAATTCGAGTAAAACGGCAGTCTGCCGTCTTTTGACTATTTGACGACCGAAATGATTTCCGATCGATACCAAATTTTCCAGAATAATTCTACACTTCCCGACGTTTCCAACGAGGGGTCTTTCGAATTATTCCGATACCGTTTGGTATGTTTCGTAAATCAAATCGTTAAGGTTCGAGGTATACCTTCGGTGAACGGGATTTCTTCTGTCGTCGCCTCGGATGAACGTGGCTACACCTCGTCTGGATCCCGGGACTTCCGGGCTAGATCGTCACGCCGGTATTACCTTGAATGAACCTCTGAGAATACTCCCGATGGCTAGACGCAACTCAGTTCGGGCGTCGGGACTCGTCAAACGAACCCGTAGCTTCAAAGTGGCTTAAGAATTTCTATAAATTCTATTTCTTTTCTTCTTTTATTTCTTATTTGTTCAATGAATCATCATAAAAAATCCCCTCTCTCACCTTGCATCTCACGTTTTATGCATATATGCATGGTTATAACATTTTTTTTTTTTTTTAATTGAGACAAGTGTCAAACACTTGTTAATGACTCATCTAATGAGTCATTAGTTTCTACACATCCCAACGTGGATGTGTAGATATTTCTACTATTTTTTTTTTTGTTTTTTTATTTTATGTCAATTTCATTTTGGCCCTTGAGGTTTTTTAAATTCTTAATTTAGTCCCTCAATTTTAAATAATAAAATAATTAAATCCAATCTAATTATTTTAATTATAATTGAGCCCACTTAGTTAATTAATTAAGCACTTAAGACAATCTTAAGTCCTAATTATTTCCGTGACAGTCACTGGAATTTAACTAAGTCGTCGACACCTCGTATCAACTTTGCCACTACCTCAACGAATCTCATTCGTTAGGTTCCACAGAAAAGCCCGCCGTTTTCATTCAAGTTCATTACCATTTTTAAGCGCGACTCTCTAGGTCCGTCTCAACTGGCATGGGAGGAATCCACGAGCCCCGGTATTCGCCTAGCCAATCCCACGGTACCGGACAGATCCCAGTTGAGAACGAATTTTGATCTAATCGAAATTCGGGCGAACCGACTATAGTGTATACATTTAAATACTTCTTACGCCTTTCACTTGCGTCCCGGTTAGGTGAGAGCCATGCAAATGTCAAACTCACTAACCTAACACTATGTTATAATCGAGACCGAACCGATTATTTAAACTCCGCTCCGTATCTAATACAAGCAAGTTTTCCAAGCTTCGGCCGAAGGCTTTATAATCGTCGCTCTCCGATTACCTCATAGGACATTAACCTATACGAATATAGGCATTGAATCCCGATAGCAGTCAAAGCCCGGCAATCACCTCCGTAAAGTCGGTTGCGTTTCGTCGCTGACCCGTGTCTCATTTATGAACACTTGCGAGCCTAGCCAACTAGCGACAAACCGAAATCGCGAAAGCAAATCCGTCAATGACCCTATCGGTCTGAGGCTGCTATAGTCATTCGTTCAATCATTGACAACATCCTAGCCATGTGATTGAGACGAATACGAGCCGAATGTCCGAATACACAATCTCTCCGATCACCAATATCTCCATCACGACCCACAACCTCTCAGGTAATCGGTGACACTACCGATACTATGTGGTCGTCAATGGATAAGTCATATTCGGATATCTAGTCACCCACCTAGAATCCTTAGACTTACGGACTTTTTATTTAATGTTGAGATTAAGGACCGTCCGGTGTCTCCTCTCTCGTCCCACGAGAATCAGACGTCCAACTCAAACATTTGGGTGTTATTTATTTATCGCACTACCGGATGCCAAGTAGACTTTAAATTCGATAAATAAATAATAATGCCTTTATTATAATGAAAATAAATATTCATTAATTTATTTGACGGTATATACAATAAACCTGTCTTACAACCTATACATCATCGTGCGCCCTATACTATTCCTAGTCCTCGTATGGCATTCCGAGGGCACACTCCCTAACACTTTTCAGGTCCGCTCCAGGTCCCTTCCAAGTCCGCACCAAGTCTATGCCAGGTCCATACTGTGCACACCCCAATATGTCGAGCTGCCTCGACGCTATCGACCTTCATGGCCAACCGCTGGATGACATCTTATTCTTCCGCACGTCGCAAGTAGCTCCGACTTTGTGTCGCAGGCCAGTCAAGCTCGGTCTGTTGAAAGAGCACCCCAAGATTACCGAACTTTGACGAGGAACCACACCCACCCAAAACAAGCATCGGGAGAAATCCAAAGAGCTATCGACGATGCGATGGAAGGGATGGTAAGAATCAGCTCCTTGTCGTGGAAGGTAACGCCTGCCAAATATTTTACTCTAATTCACTTTGTCCCAGATGCAAATTAGAGTAGGGGAGTGGTTGATGTGGAATAATAATTAGGCAGGCTAAAAAGGAGAATTAAGAAAATAATTACCTTATGGTAATTGTTAAGAGAACTTAGTAAGAAATATGAATTTCCTGGAAAAAAGATAAAGTTAGATTGTGAAGGGAGCCTTTTAGGGACCCCAACAGACTTTAGGGAGATAACTACAGGAAATGAGAGTTTTAGGGACCTCCGACAGGCTTTAGGAAACTAACACCATATTAGGGAAGTATTTTGGGACCTACTGTGCTAAGCAGGTCCTGTAGTCCCGGGGAAGCTTCATAAGGAAGCTATACTGAAGCCTGAAAAGACACCTGACCGCGCCTGACAACACTGAAAAAGCTGTTCTGATAGTGCCTGTGCGAGCCGCCTGCTTTTGCTGACAGCAGAGCCAAGTCCCATCCTTCTGACAGGCAGCCTATACTGTGCATCCCGTTGTCCCAGAAGGTCCTGTCTCTGGGAATCTAGGGACGTACCTTCAGGCAATATCCAAGAGCCTCCTATATAAAGGGGACTTCATCATTTTTGCAAAGATCACCATCAGACCACGAAAACCACTACATATTTTCTCTCTCTTAACATAGTAAACAATTTCTTTCAAGTATTTATTATTTACGAGCGAAAGTGAGTGATTTGAGTGTGTAATTCATCCAAGTATAGTGAAAACAGTTCCCGAGCGCCGTGGACGTAGAATCCAAAAGGATTCGAACCACGTACATCTTGTGTCCCTTTATTTACGTCCCCACACGTCCCAACACGTCCCTACACATCCCAATACGTCCCCAGACATCTCGACACGTCCCCAAACACGTCCCGACACGTCCCCAACACGTCCCATACACGTCCCAAACATGACCCAACGTCCCCAACACGTATTAAACAAGTCACAATGTTCCAAACACGTCCATTCAGTTTCCTTACCAATAAGCATCTTACGCACGCCCTACAACTTCGTAATATTAATTCTCCAGCTATAAAAATTTTCCCGAACCATATATAAATTTCTTTGATTGGGATAGCCCCACATCACAAAGGTACGTGAACGGATGAAAACAGCCCAAAGTAGACAGAAAAGCTACGTAGACCAAAGGCGTAGACCACTAGAATTTGAACCAGAGGATTATGTATTTCTAAAAGTGTCACCTATGAAAGGCGTTAAGCGGCTTGGGAAGAAAGGCAAGCTGAGCCCACGATATATAGGACCATTTCGAGTCCTTAGAAAAGTTGGTGAAGTAGCATATCAACTCGAATTACCAGCTTCATTAGCTCAAGTGCACGATGTCTTTCACATATCAATGCTGCGAAAATACGTCGCAGATCCAAGCCATGTGTTGAACACTAAAAATCTTCATCAACAACTAAAGCCCGATTTAAGCTACGAGGAGAAGCTAGTGGAAATCCTTATATATGACGTGAAACGATTACGGAATAAAAAAATTCCATTAGTCAAAGTACTATGGCAGAATCAGTCCATTGAAGAAGCTACGTGGGAACGGGAAGATGACATGAGAAACCGCTACCCTGAGCTATTTCTCCCTACCTAATTTTGGGGGCGAAATCCCTTTTAAGTGGAGAGGATGTAATACCCGAGTCCCGTAAGTGAACTGGCCAATAAATTTGCATACATATTATGTGATTTTATGACTGCATGTTATATGAATTCTGTGATTATATGCTTATATTATAATTTTACAAATAACTAGATAAGAGGAGTTTGTGAAGTGTTGGGGTTTTCTAGGGATGCCTTCGAAAATGAAGACATCAAAGTTAAAGAATATTGAGTTAAGGATAGAAGATATTTCAATACATTAGGAAATTCGAAACCATGAATCTCGAGATCTATGAATCTCGAAATCATTAAGCCTCGAGATTTATACTTTTCGAGAGAAGCTCGATTCCGATAATAAAGTAACAAGAATGTCGAGTATGGAATTTGCGAAACCAACAATCTCGAAATAGATACATGTCGAGATTAGAGAATGTCGAATTAAGGGTTTTCGAGATCAACAATCTCGAAATGAATAAATATCGAAAAAAATTTGAATAACTAGATGTCGAAGCGTTAGGATTGTTAAATGACTCGATTACTTAGCATGAGGGGAAACTTACAAATAATATTATTATAATTGTTATCTCATGAAGTTAGGATAAGAACTAAGTAAAAAGGATCGATGTCATTTGTTTCATAATACACGCCAACTAAGGATAAGAGAGAGATGAGGGACCATCATTGTCTATTGAAACCATTAACTAAAACCCTCGGAAAAACTTAAGTGAAGAGAAAGAAAGAATTCAAAGAGAAACTCGAGCTCATTATCGAGTTTGATAGGTATGACCTCCTAACTATAATTTATGCTCTTATTTAATTAATAGCATGCTTTAAGAAGTATTAGATATGGAAATATACTTCCTAGACCCTATGTATGTATTGGTGTCTCTATGGGTTTAAATAGTTACGAGTGGAACAGATTTGATCGAGGGATTAGTAATTTTTAAAACTAAGGATTATGCTTGTAGAAGTTAGGGTAAACTAAGAGTAATTTCGGCAGCTTAAAATATTTCGGGTTTTAATAAGGTTTATATGACCTTCAATTGTTCTTGAAAAGTAGGAAGGTTTCGATCTAGAGTTAGACGATACCTACAAGGTGTTTCGAAATCTTCATAATGGTATAAGAATGTCGAGATCGAAAATGGGGATAGGAAAAATGTCGAGTTAAAACTCGAGACACAATCTCGAGGTGAAGCTCGAAATATATGTCGAAATTTGTGTGTTATTTAGTTTAAATCTCGAAATATATATACATCTAATCTTGAAAACACATACCGAGATCTTTATATGTAATGTCGAAACGTACATCTCGAGATCTATCTTGAAAATTGATATCGACATCTTGTTATAATTTCGACATGCAATCTCGACAATTTTGTTATAATTTCGATATGTAACCTCGACATCTTGTTTATAATCCCAATATACATCTCGAAGTCTTTGAAATCTTTGTGTATTATTAAATCTCGAATTCTATGTGTATTATTTGATCAATTCGAGTTCGTGGAAATACTACTTCGAGATTCTAGGGTTATGTATATCGAGATTCATCTTTAAAATTAACTTCGAAATTAGGTCAAGCTCTATCTCGAGATCCATATCGAGATCTATTTCAGGAACATGTCGAAATCTATTTTTAATTCATGTCGAGATCCTTAGGAATCTCGAAATGTTATTATTCAAGTTAAGACAAAGTTCGAAACTTTAGGGTTTCAAAATTTATAAAAATAGAAATTAGGGTTTTTAAACTAAGCCACTTTCGTATAACTATGATTAGACTAACAAACCCTAAATTCATATGTTTCCATATTTAGGATTCGAAGGTTAACGACTTACAGTAAGCTAAGATTTGATAAGCTAAGGATACTAGGTAAGTGGAAGTCCCAACTACAACACATAATTATATGTGCCTGAAATTGTGTGTTATGTGTTTATGTGAAATTATGTGACTTCCTACGTGAATTATTTGTGTTACATGACACGCATGATTTAATTACATGATATGATGGCATGACACGCATATTCATGACATGAGCATATGCACACACGTTTAGAACGAAAGGCATGATATGAGAGCGTGCATAATATACGATCGCCTAAGAGCGGTAAAGATTCGCCGATATGGGCGTCTGATGTCGACTCACAGTTGAGTCACGGCTCTTCTATGCTACCATGGTGACGTCGTATGGCGCTACCGTCAAGACATGACATGTTCAAGGCAAGACATGATTTTAGGGCTAATACCCTCATGGCGGGTCGTGAAACCTGGAGGATGGGAGCTGAGGGAGTAAGTGACACCGAGGGTATCTCTGCTGTTGACTACCTCAGATTAGGCTACCAGTGTGAAGCATCCGTGTGGCGTATGAAACCACCTTGGGACAGAAAAGGGGCCCTAGGGTTAGCCTCTCTTGAGTGGGTATTGCCACTTATATGATTATTTATCCCATGTGGATTCGAGCTCCATGATGGTGCATAGCAAGATAGCCGAGAGCCCTACATGACAAGACAAGGAAAATGGAGGTCTAGGGAGCATTGGTGCGGATGCCTTTGCGAATTAGGGCACGTGCATGGCATGCATGGCTTTCACTTACTGAGCTTTATAAGCTCATTCCACGAATTTATATGTTGTAGGTTCACGGGATCACGGTACGTGATCTTTACGAAGGCGAGGCCAATTTTTTAAGCTTCCAGAGGACATTTGAGGTGGCAGTGTGTACATGGATGCGACCTGGGTGGCGGGCCAATAGGTTATTTTGAACACGCATGGGCACTCTACCTTGTATTTATGTAGTAGGAATATTTTGTATTGTGCACAAGGTGTTTCCTTTATATAAAAGGAAAAATTATGAACGCATTTTCGTATATAGATTTCATTTATATCTCAATCCAGTCACATTAATTAGTAATAAGAATGGGTGGTGGAAGTCAGGGGCGCCGCAATTAGTTTATAATTTTATACCGACAAAGAGGTTAACTGTACCAACTATTTCGAGTATTATACCAATATTTCAGCAACACAATTAGACGGCCTTTATAGGTATAATCAAGGCATAAAATTGTAAACTAGACCTGTCATCTGGTATAATATATCCTATTGTTGTTATACTATTTGTCTTTCCCTGTATAGTAAAGTTCGAGCAGAATAACGAAAACAAGTGGTATAATATCGGCCTTTATTGTATAATCAATCAATTAATTGTATAATAATCAACTTAAGTTTTAATTATAAATCCTTAATAACGTAGTTATAGTTCCTTCATGTTGGTATAATTGCAAAATTGGAAACATTTGTATAAGAATCAAGTTAAGCTTCTAAATAATATAGCTATAATTCCTTAATGAGGTACAATATTGAAAACATGTAAGATGAACTTAAACATGTGTAATCAACTAACACATACGCGTCGAAACACTAGAATAACATAAAAAAACACTCATCGTAGTTCAACATAATAAACACTATAAACATATAATCATAAACTAGAAACCTAAACTAACACCTACTAGAATTTTACAGGTTAGTGAAAACGCTTAAGCTTAATTTATGTGCAATGGAGTGTGGTATTGATCGATCGGGGAAGTTAATATGTCGAAGAAACATAAAAAAATTCTCAGCATATTTACAACATTATAACATTACCCTGCATCAGCAAATCCACAAAATATTGTCCAGCATTCAGCATATTAAATAAGCCCTTGTTGGTAAAATCGATCGAGTATAAAATTAAAAGACCTGGTATAATTTTGGCCTTTGTTGGTAAAATAATTCCTTTTATTGGTGTTGTCTTTCGTCGTTTAATGTAGTTCGGGGTATTAACTAAAATAGTTGGTATAATGTCGGCTTTTGTTGGTATTGTCTCCTAATATACTAAGTTCGACTAAATTAAAACAGCTGGTATAATTTCAGCCTTTACAGGTATAAGATTTCCTTTTACTGGTATAAGATATGTCTTCCGTGGTATACTGTAGTTCCAGTGTAGAACTAAACCAGTTGGTATAATGTGGGCTTTTGTTGGTAAAATATTTCCTTGATTTGGTGTAATATATCTCTTCCGTGGTATACTTTAGTTCGAGTGTATAGCTTAGATTTGGAATAATTCCTACCTTTGTTGGTAGAATGTTTCCTTTTATTGGTATAAATTTGTCTTAAGCGGTATACTCGAATTCGAGTATAAGAACTATAACAGTTGGTATAATATCGGCCTTTATTGGTATAACAGCTAGAAATTGGATGGAAAAATAGAATTATAACAAATGAGTTTGTTGGTACAATATTTCCTTTGTTGGTATAATAACTACCTTTCGTTGTATAATGCTCTTCGAGTAGAATGACCAAAATAGTTGGTATAATGTCCGTGCTTATTGGTATAACGGTTAGAATATAAATGGACATATATTAATTTAATAAATGACTTTGATGGTATAATAGACCCTTTTATTGGTTAATATTTGTCTTTTGTGGTATAGTAATTCCAGTAGAATAACTGAAACTGTCGGTATAATGTCGGCCTTTATTGGTATAACGGTTAGAATATAGATGGAAATAATTATATAATAAATAATTTTGTTGGTATAATAGGTCCTTTTGTTGGTATAATATTTGTCTTTTGTGGTATAGTTATTCCAGTAGAATAACAGAAACTGTTGGTATAGTGTCGGCCTTTATTGGTATAACGGATAGAATTTGGATGGAAATAATAATATAATAAATGATTTGTTGGTATAATAGTTCCTTTTGTTGATATAATATTTGTCTTTCGTGGTATAGTAATTCGAGTGGAATAATTGAAACTGTTGGTATAATGTGGGCCTTTATTAGTATAACATTTAGAAACTGGATGGAAAATAATAATATAATAAATGACTTTGTTGGTATAATAGTTCCTTTTGTTGGTATTATATTTATCTTTCGTGGTATAGTAACTCCAGTATAATAACTGAAACTGTTGGTATAATGTTGCCATTTATTGGTATGACTTTTAGAAATTGGAATAAAATAATAATATAATAAATGACTTTGTTGGTATAATATTTCCCTCTGTTGGTTTACTTTTGATCTTTCGTGGTATTTTTCTTAGAGAAGAATAACTAAGAAGTTGGTATAATGTCGAAGTTGACTGGAAAGTTATTAATATAATAAATGACTTTGTTGGTATAATGTTTCTTTTTGTTGGCATAATTTTTGTCTTTCGTGGTATATTTTGCATATCTTAATTCGTATATAAAATAATAATAACACTATTCGTTGGTATAATACTGATAACAATTGATATAATATCTTAAATTTGACTTTGCATAATAAAGAGAACAATTGGTATAATCTTCGTTTTTATTGGTAGAACTACATATTTAACATTGAGTATAATTACTTGTTGTGGTGGTACGATTTTGACGACATATGATATAATAATCTGAAAGTTTTTTAAATCATTGAAGGTTATTATCGTCATTTTAGGCATTTGAGGTATTAAACAGCAAACTTTTCGCAGATAGGTACTGATCAGGAATAAATAACTTCAGGGGTATTTAAGAAAAATTTTAATCTTTGCTGAAAGGGAATTTACCCCTAAATGAATATATGTTTTCAAATCATTATAATAACTAATACAGGATGGGCAAAACAAGGTAAGCAGGTATGAATAATAAACACAAATTGAAAAACCGTAGAAAGCACACCATTATCCACTTCGACTCTTCAAGATGCAAACAGTGTCATCACACATACGCGTCCACGTTAGAGATGGGAAGGTACTGAAAATTGGGTTGTCATGAAAAAGCATAAGAAACCAACATTCCAAAGAGAATCCCACATAACTGCAGATAACAAATGACATGACGAAACGGTTTGTGAATTGTGAGAGGCGATCGATCATCAAATGGCAGTGTTTGGGTTGTTTCCAGCAAGAATAAGAGAAATCTCGAGACCTCTGCTGAAGGCTTGGTTGAACATAAGCCTCGTTTGGAATGTCGAAACGAATGGGAACCACGAAAACAAAGCAATCGGGATGAATATAATCATTCCCATCGCTGCATCGTATAACCGTGCAATTGACCTAATAGACTTCCACAGTCTCAGTTTCTTCACAATTGGCTTCCAAGCACAAGCAATCTGAAATATTAGAACACTTCTTGTAATAGACAGCAGAATGGAAAATATTATCAACTTAAGAATAGACAGATAAAAAGTAAGTGTAATACGAACTACGAAGATGAACTTACCGACAGAATTCCCCAACCAGTAGGCAGGAAAGCCAAGATGCAAGCAAATATATCGGTGATTGAGAGGTTTGTGAGGACAATAGCGAGAGTCAGCCCAGCAACAGCTAGCACGAAAACAAGTCCTTGGACAAACCTCAGAAGCAATTGGAAATTAACGGACATCTTCTGACTGAAAGTGAAAACCTGATAAGGATATCCCAAAAAAAATGATAAAAACGTGTGCCTTTATTGATCCAAACAAGAATGCAACTAAATACATGTTAACATACCTTGAAAAGCAAAATGAGCCCAGCAAACACCGCCCATGAAAATCCGTAATACTGAAAAGGACATAATGAAACAGTTAGCATAATCATCAGATAGATAATGGTATAACGAGCCTTCCTTATCCTTGAATGAATTACAGTTGATTAATTCTCATTACTATTTCTTCACGGAAAGCATAACATTCCTATGCTATCATCTCGAAGGCTCTTCCTTCAATCATGGCCCATTGTGATGACGGCGATATGGTTCAGATATATAAATGGAAGCAAAAAGATATTATAAAATATTTAAGACAGAAGCATTACCGAAAGTGATGTATTTGTTCCTTGCACATCCAACTTATACACAATTCCATACTGGAAGATGAAAAATCGTAGGCTTAGAATGGTTTCCATCAATCTCCCACTGAAGTTCCTTATATGAGACTGCGTTCAAAGTAAATAACAAAATATCACTTGAGAAACCAAACAGAATATACATCTGGCACAGGCAAAACAAACTGGAAAGAAATTTCACGAGAAAAAAGGTGTTTAAAACGCTTAAATCAGGGTCAAATAAGACAGCTGCTTATGTCAATGATGTGCACCAGGGAATAAAGGTAACAATACAATAATCGCGAACATCAGAAAACACTTGGGCAAAGATATACAAATTCCCAACGGGATGCTTATGGCATTAAAAAATCATGCTACCACAGGAACATCTAGATAAGGATCCTATCATGAGCATAACAAAGAAAACCACAAAAGAATCCAAAATGGTCCGTACCAATTCTTCATCCCACCAAGCCTCCCAGCTTTCTTCTCCTTTAACTCCTATTCCACCTCTGTAAAGAAGCCAGTTGGTCCAATCCCGAAAGTCCTCAACCGTCCTGATGATGTAGAGGAAATTCTGATTCTTGAGAATAGAATAAAAAGAGAAGAAAAAAAAAAACATGCATAAGAACTTAGAATGCAAGTACTTACTTCTGCCACTCGAATCCAGATGGATTGAACAAGTAGGGAGCAAACAGCCATGAAAAAGCTAAGAACCAACTGCTAACGGTGAGAAGAATATAAGAGAATGCGCCTTGATTAAAACCATAAGCAAGGTATACCACCAATAGGAGTGCGATTTCCATGCTGCATAAATTTAAAACTGTGAGACACACGCATAACTGAGCAGAGAGAGAATATATAAAAGTAAGGCAAAAAGACAAGAGACCAGACCCCTTAACAAAATGGCTTCGTGCATAGAGCCTGTAATTTTCAGTAAACTTGATGTGGCGGACAACAAATCCCCTACCAGTAGCTTGGTACTGCAAAACGGTTTCCACTCCTTTAGTAATTGCTATTCAACACATACAGTTCCATACAAGGGGGCATAGAAAACACATACCCTCGCACCACCGTGCAGTATAGTTCGACCAAAGTAGTGTGTCCTGGTGCCCAATGAAAAGGTAAAGAAAACAGTACAAAGCTGGAATTGCATTGTGACGAAGCTAACCACAGCCTGCATTAGGAAAGGGAATACTCATATGATATTGTCGCAGAAGTATATTAAGTTTTGGGAAAACTGAAGCATGAAAATAGAGAAGTCCAATTAATGGAAATCATGATCAGGCCTGCCATTTTATTACGAAACGGACACAGTAAACTGGCCATCTACTTAAAGATTTCAACCAAGCAGGAGGATAAATATGTCCCGTAAAAATATTCACATAAAGAATAATATATGAAGTAGGCGTACCCTCAGGAATCCTTGTTCCAAGATGAAGCATAAAATCATTGGCACCGCAGTAAAGACACCAATTTGAAACAAGAACTGTGCATTCAAAGCCGCATCTAGTGATGTATTCTCCAATATCTGTGCTCTGTCTTGAATGGTTTCACCAACTCCAGATAATGCCTTAAAGAAAGTTCATGCCAAATTAGCGGATTGCCAAAGCGTAAAAACCTGTTTATAAGAGAACTGGACTAAAGAAAAATTTTCATGTCCAGCTAAGATTTGTACGAAGGATATGTTTACCAGGTAAAGCCTTCCGTAAAGAAAAGCATATACACAGAGCACTGTCAACTGCAAAAACAAAAACATAACTCGTGTAATAACCGGTTTAACATATGATAAATACACACACATAAAAATCCAAATATAGTTAAAAGTTAAATTACAAAGAGCAAAAAAAAAAATCCATTTCCGAGTAATTGAATTGCTAACCATGGTGCAAAAATAGAAACCAACAGTCGTAAAATAGAATGAAAGCATCCGGAAGAAATCAAAGAGCTGTCCCAGCCTATAAACATCCCTACTAAGAATTTGTTCACCATTTCCTCCAGCAACCTTTCCCTCAAAAACTGCAATCTGATTAAGTCCAACATCTCTCCCCTTTCCAACCTGCAAATTTGCAAGTAACCAATTGTCAATTGCACACATTATCTCCAAGCTTTATGTGAATATGACATTTACCTGGATATATTCATGGTGAGTAACATTTCCTTGGCGTAATGTTGAGTTAAAGCCTGCATTTCAGAAACAGAATCGATATATCTAATGATTGTAACTTCAGGTGTATGGTATCTTGTACGATGGAGCCTTAAAAATAAAAGTGGGTTAAACCAATGGCCACGTGGAGCTTATAAAACATAATGCCGGGGAAAAAGTACATTTCCGAGTCCTTGCAACCAGTGATAACACATCAAACTGTTATTAAAAATACGATAACAGGACAGGGACATTTATAATGCATGCAGATAGGCTTACAATGTCTAACACCAGAAAAAATATTTTGTGGATTAATATTTATGACTGCTTAAAATCAGATGATGCTTGTATGGAAAAAAGAAGATTATCAAGATTGATACCCGAATAAATATCTTCGCTGATGTTTATTACACGAGACGCTTTGCTGATCCCACCCCTTGTTATATGAAAAACTCTATCGAACACATCGGGATGCCCATAGTGCATACGGACTCTGCAATTAGTATAAATATTGCTCATCTAATGACTTCATTAAACTCAAAAGCACCATGCGGTTCGTGCATGTCGAAGACAGGGATATCAACTTGGGAAAAAGATTCAAAATTATTAGCCTGATTTAAGAATACGTGTAATTACAAAAAGTCGAAGTATGCCTACGAATATCCTGAAATGATATTGAATTATCTTTGAACAAGAGGTCACTTGCAAAGCTAACAAGACTAAGAGGAGCAGTTTCTAGATGTTTTCGGATTAATGTCCTCTTTGAATTATTAACTGCTACTGGGTTTCTTTCATTCGTCTAAATTTAAGAGGCCAGGGCAGAGGGTTTTTTAAGAATCCATATCTAGAACAATATCTCACGAAGTGTGGACTATTTCGCTTGTAGGATCACGGAACAAAAACTCACTTCAGAGGATTTGCCAGAACACGTTGACCCATAGTCACAAAACTTGATTCTTGATTGGACATGAAGGATGCTAATGAAGAGACACTGCATCAAGATAGTAAAGTTATAGCTGCAGATGAAGAATATAGAGACAGCATCACTGGCAGCTTCCATGCATACAAACATACACTTATATGTATATATATATTATATATATATATATATATATATATACACATATACTAGAAATACCTTCCAGTAAAGACATGTTCCCTGACTCCAAGAATAGTGGGGGGACGTAATCCATGATCACGGTGAAACTCTTCAAGAAGATTTCTCATTTTCAATGCTTCCTCAAAATAATTGTCCTGTGCAAACGAAATATAGGCACCAATGAAAGATGCAGATTTATGCCTTCAGGACGTGAATGAAGTCAAAATGGCAAAGAAGATGATAGAATATAATGATATGAACGTTAAGCAATAAGATACAAATTAGTATATTCAATAGAAGGAAACACATACACCCATGTAACATCGAGTTTCAGAACAAGTGCCACGTGGATATCAAAAAATATCAAGTAACATTGCCAGACCAGGGACTAAGGAGGATATACAGTGCAATAATCACAACTTAGTAACTAGTCCCTAATAAAAACCTGATTCATGTCAATGGTCTGAACAGCATCTCCACGAGTAAAGATTACAGCATGATTCTGATTTTCTGGTTTCCCTTCACCAATTTTGGGATTCCCTGGTAACTTAATCGAATAGACTTCCTGCAATGTTTTGAAAATTAACTCAGTATTTGACCAGGGAAATGTTTCACTGCAATGGACAAATAACTGATGCTATGAAAAATGAAAATTTTAGAGAGAGGATTTAAAGTTTTTCAATTAAGGGTCCCAGAACGGAATAAAGAAGCAACAGATTACAATCGCAGAAGAAGCAGGAACGAAAAATCAAAAACATAGAAGGGAAATAACACACCTTATCCTTTCCATTGATATCAGCCTTCACAAGTTTTGAGAAATACTCTGTGTGGACTTTTCCTTCTTTAAGAGTTTCAACCACGTCTATATAAGCAACACGAAGAGCTTCATTCCTGTGTAAGACATAATAAAAAATTATTAACGGTCAGAAACTTAGGCAATAAAATAAATCATATTCCAGGCTTTCCATTAGCTTAGCTCAAGCTAACTTAATATATTTTATCAAATTTATTCACTCGCACTTTTTAAAAACACAAAGAACTCCATTACTATGTATAACACACGTATCAAGAACTAACTAAATCAGTTTTAGAAACATAGGCATTTATCATCACAAAGACAAACAATTAATGCTTTCCATATTCGCTTAACCATGCCCCAGCATTTACCAATCTTTTCCACTGCAACTTTTTTGAATAATAAAAACATATACGTCCCAGCTAGAGTATACTTCAACATCAAGTTGGCCACACTATTAATAAAAGCGATTGAGAGGTCGAGTTTTATCCAAATATAACTTCAAACAATTGTAGAACCTCTGCATTAACAAAGCAATATCAGCAGCCTCAGGTTTGTGCTCTTCTTTCTGCTTTCCATAGATCTGACAGGTTACAACGTATGTAAATTTAAGATCTGCTTGAGCTCTTGCTTCTGGTGACAGTTCAAAACCTTGAACATCAGCTGGTTCATTACCAGCAACACCAGCTTCCACGTCTGGAATTGATTAAACTTAGTAACCAAGAGTCGGGCATTAGAAAAAGGGGCGACTATAACTGTCCACGTCACATACCGCCAGCTGACATTCGCTCGAGATATGCTTGCAGCATCAGAGCTTTCCTATAATACATCATTCCGCGAACTGCATCAACATGACAATGTAATTACGTTTGGGCCTAAAACATCCCTCTGATTGACAAGAACAAATCACTTGACCGGATAAATAACTTTAGCCATCGACCGATAGCTTTTATCAGCTTTCATGGATAAAGTAACGGATAACATGAAGCCCAAAGGAACTAACATGTATGATACATTGAAAATCTACGATAAAGGTATAAACACTTGGCAATCATGACATGCAAGCATCAAACGGTCACATATAAAGAAGGATTATAATTATGTTTTGCATGTTAATGCAACATTAGTGGGCCAAGTGATGGACATGACTGAAATATCTCAATCCTATGCCATTTGGGCCATACATTAAAAACGTGCAATCAATAGGATAATAAATATTATCAATATACAGGATCTTACTACTTCCTGGGAGTTTGGAAGTGGGTTGAAAAGCTACAAACTCGTGAAATGTGAGTGATTCTATTAAAAATTCAATCCAAATAAGCAGTAATGTACTGGGATGAGCATTACATTGCATCAACTAGTAGACCAAGGCAAAAGCTTTCCATAGACAAAATGGATTACATCCTAAACCACAAAGATAAAAGCAAAAGATACCAGTTCTGGCTAATGTTTGCCCTCTATACGAAGCCCAAAACCGTAATTCGAGAATGTGCTCAGGATTATCACTAAGTTCTGACTCTGATGAATTCTCATCACGTCCAATCCGGAGAAGGAAATTCTTCCATTCGTCTGTATTAGAAAGACAGTCAATAGCATGCGCAGAATAAGCTGGGAAAACTTCAGGAAAATGGGATAACGCCCCCAATAAATAAGATGGACACAAACTACAGATGGCTGTTAACATCAATACAATAAAGTACAGAAATTACATTGCGTGACATACTTGAGAAGGTTATCAACCAAAAGTAGAAAGCCATAGATAACTGTATACAGCGATCAACAGAAGGTGACAGAATATAAGATCCACAAAGATATTTATCTATGTGCACTTAATATAAATCCGATCAAACAAACTATTATATAAAATTATAGTAGTTGAATTAACACAAAAGGACAGGCTAAAGGATGGCCTTAAATCATTGACAGATCTACAATCCGAAGATCAAATAATGATGCTCTTCACACGAACTAAACAGATTAAAAAGTAAGGCACATCGATATCTTGTCATCATGATCAACATGATAAACATAGGCCTGTGGAACATTTCAAAGACTGATGTTGCGGGATGACATACTTCTAAGGCTGAAATGGACGTAATGAAACTCAGTTGGAGGAGAAACTAGAAAAGCAAAGATGTTTTGTAGCTTTCATATCACAAGCTGAACTGCTGCACCGTATAAGGCCATAGATACCTGGGTATATCTTTTGAAGATAAAACAAAGTAGTAATTCCATCTTCATTTTTCTTAAGTAGCTCGGGCATGCTGTAAAGCACAATCTCAGAATAGTATGGAGTGAAAACACTGCATAGATAGATAAATATACGTACGTAAGTACAGGCTAGGACAAATTTGTTTACTTCAATCAGACATGGAGGCATGCTTAAAAAAACTAATGTAAAAGCAAGAAAAGCACCTAAATGATAACATCTCTCGAACAGGCTTGGCAACTGGCATCTCCATGAAGAGCGAGTTAGTGAAAAATTCCAGTCGTCGGCGAGCCTCTAGATTTTTTGGAATACTTGCAGCAGACTCTTTGATGGTCAGAAGTGAATATAATCTACTCACTTGCGCTTTCTACACAAGTTTAGAAGTTGGCCACAAACCCCAATCATTAAGTAGCTCATTGAGTCTTTGAGATCAAAACAGATCGATGCCATAGAAACTTACCAACTCCAGATCGTCGGGCCACTTCAACTTTTGGAAAAGGCTTCCCTCAGTCCAAGCCCTTAATAAAAATTCATGTTATTTACCATTCCATTGGCAGTTAATTAAGAAAAAGAAAAGAAAAAATATTAGGATGCAGCAAAGCAATGCTTCTATTTTGAAACAAACCTCTTGTTGATGATTAGGATATCAAGATGCATTGTTTCATACAGGTCTAGCAAAGCTTTAACAGCACCTGCTTCAAGTTCCGGCGTGCGATCCTTTTTCTTCACGTAAGCACAAAGAAATTGAGCAAAAAGGAATTGGAGTTATGAGACATCCGTTTGAACAGAAGCCGAACGCAGATAAACATACAGAGACACGACATCGTTCAAACAGACAAATAATAAGCACAAAAATTCCGGAAATTAGTCCGATTATTTATAATTCAGAGCTCACCCATCACGGTTTTATGAGATGTAAATGCCAATGGTCAATTGCCAAATGATGATATTTTATGTGCCGTCATCATAAATTCCACCACTGGGCAATCATAAAAAATATTAAACTTCACGAATGTAACTGTCAATAACTAAAGAGATCATACAAATTTTGAACCCCGCAATCAAGTCCCCGTCCAACTATATCAGAGAAGACGATTAACCAATAACAGGAATGCAAAGCTCAGGTACTTTCAAAAAGGAAGCCAGAATTCAAGTGGAATACATTAGAAAGTAAAAAGGAAAATTGCCACACAATTAAGCAGTATGTGGGCGGAAAACAATTCCAAAAAGGTCATAGATTGTCATTTACCAAGATTCCAAGGAGGGCAGTAACTTTCTGAATTAAATGGGGTAGGTAATAGAGGCTGATGTCATCAGTAACACGCCCCCTCTCTATGCTCCCATGGATGTGTTCATACACACTTTCAACCCTGAGGTGTTTTTTAAAATACTATGAAGATTGCATAGCATATGAAGATAAATACATTTCAAATTTAAGCATCTGATAAAATTTACCATTTTTTCCCTTCAGTATTTCCTTCAACATCCAGTATGCTCAAAAGGATATATCTAATAGAATAGAAGCCTTCCTCAACGGCATATTTCATGTAATCATCCTTCAAAATTCTATCCCATAGCTCAGCTTGAGAATCTCTGGTCTCCAAGGCGAGGTCTTTTGCAAGAAATATCTTCACCCATAAAGAAAAAGAGCACACGAAATATATTTACTAGGCTACAAAATATCCCTACTCCACTACACAACAGCTGTCACAAATGTGCCCGTTAAGTACCATTCTGAAATTCAAGGAACTGATAGATTTTATCTGAATGTTGCTTTTACAAATATGATCGAATTGGGAGAATAATCTAAATAAAGTTTATTGTACTTGTAAAAGACATTTCTCTTTAACTCTCCCAATACTTTGTCACTCCCAAAACATAACAGTCTTACGCATAGATATCGTGCGCAAATATTATAGAAAAGCTCCAACTACTCACATTAAAACCATTATTTGACATTCAGGTTTCCTAGATATCCCAAAACACAATTCGTTTCGACACATGTTCCATCTCAACTTAACAAGAATCCCGCGGAAATTTTTAAAAGCGGGGAAAATACCAGCCAAATTTCCACATAATCAAACTATAGTTTGGATTTCTATAATGTTTATCATGTTTTAGAATGGCATCATTTTCTAGAAAGGGAAATATTGATCAACATATTAAACATATGCAACATAAGCTTTTAATACGATGTCAACCGAGATATCTTTGTGGCGAATGATGAGGCAAACACCAAAAGAAAATAAAAATTTATTTAAAGACTTCAAAAAAAAGGGAACACCTTGCTAGCTAAAAGAAATAGAGGCCACTGGACGAGGGGAAGACTTTCACAGTTTTTAGGCATGTGAAGCAACTCTAGTTCCCTGCATCATGGAATTATGAATAACCAGGATAGAATTGTAAACAGTGTAGTATTTAAAAAAAATGGCGTATAACTGATGCGAACTGACAACATCGTAAAACTCACAAATCATTGAGATAATCTTCCTCCCTCAAGTTCTTAACAATTTCATTCCAGAAGGGAGCAAACCGAGCAGCATCAATTTTTTTTTCTGCAACCTTTAATACAACAGAAAAACAATTGGATTTAGTAACATAAATACGAGGTATTTATAAAACAGTTGAGGTGAAATGCATATGAGATCTTTCTGTAATGAGGTTAAATGTGAACCAATAAACAGATACTATAAAATATACAGGAAAATTAACCTAGGGGAGATAAATAACTAACCCGATCAGACGATTGTATCGAAGTCCTGCAAAATATATAGTACAATTTAGTGCACAACTTAAAGTTAGAAAAGAAAATTGCCAAATTTATTATATAAATAAAATGGATGTGGAACTACATCGTTGGAATTCAAAGGAAGAAGAAAATAACCTGTTAGGACTTGGTGCATGCAGCGTTTTCATAAATTCTGCAGGAAACTTCTCAAAAAGTTGATGAACGGCGTCAAGAGATCTAATCTGAAATTCAAATAAACGTAATTGATAAATAAGAGCTGAAGTATCCAAGTTATTACATCTCATAGACAGATAATATCAACAGTTCCGTGCAACAATGAACAGAATGGTTGGACAAACTCCTCTATGACTTGAAATCAAGTGAATGTTTTCAGTAAATTATTTACCTCTCCGAGACGATCTCTGGCACCCAGCAGGAATCCCCATATTGCAGAAATGATAGTGTAAAATATATGGATGTCTAGAAGATAAATCTGCAATCAAAAAATCAGGGGCAGATGCAGAGGGAGACAAATATAACCAAAAATTATAAAAACAAATTTCAATTAGGAAATCCAGCTAACAATCCTGAACAGTGAACAACAATTACTTAGTATAAAATCATTTTATCTATGCAAAACTACAGTAGCTAGATTAGCCTATCAATAATACAGATACCATATGTAATTTCTATGACTGCCATTAGTCTGACAAATAATTAACACAAAACAACGATGCGATTGAATATTGAGTTCCAACAGAAAGTAGCTAGGGTATTTGGCTCAATCCATGTGTAGGAGATGCACCTAATTGGTAGGCTATTATGTTTCATAATGCCATTTTGTACATCCATATCATACGTGAGCGTGACTGCAAGATCGCCCCACAGGTATCACAGACGTGAACATTATGGATCAAAGCCGAGAAGGTATAAACTCAGAAATTAACCTAACCAAGTATGTGCAGTGAAGAGACAAATAAAGCAGTGACAAACAATCAAAGTTTGATTCAACAAAAATATTAATTTCAGAACACCAGCAAAAGCTACATTTGATCATGACCAAAAAACCCAACTTTAAGAGATCTTTTAATGAAGTAAATATTTGTTTTCACAATCCAAACACCTAATGAATTAGATGCCAGGAAACAGTAAAAAAATATTCAAATTAAATAGTCAAAGAAAAAGGAAGCATACTTACAGCTAAAACAGGTGCCCATAAGCTTACAACCGTCATAGCATTATGATTATCTATAGAAAAAAATAAATTGTCACATAAACAATCTCTATAAAACAAAGCTACACGTCATGCTAACTACACCAGTAGAGCACTAAACACATTACAGAATTAAAGAAAAATGTCTATTTAGCGCCCCCTAAAAAAGGCAACTCAAAATATGCCCTAAAAAGGCAACTCAAAATATGCAACTAAAACTCCCATTGGCCATACAAAAAGGGAACTAAAAAAGAGATGATTCCAGGAAACAATACCTACCCACATACTGTTGACAGGCAAAACATATCATGCATCTTTAACCTTCCAAATTTTTTAAATATAAATACAAAAATAAGTAGTCATTCAGTAAGACAAAGCGGTCCAGGTAGTTAAATAATACACAAAGGCATTTGCATTGATTAATCTAATAGATGTAGATTGCCAATGAATTAGCAGTTATAAATTCTGCAGAAGCATCTTACGTTGAGACACAAAATCATGCCAAGAATACTGTCTAATGTCCATCTTTACAATCTGCCTTGTTGGTTTGACTAAAGGCCGAATCTGAAATATAAACCCAATAAACCTTGGATAGCTCAGAAAACTCTGATAAGCAGCTAACAAAGTGAGTGAAGTAATACTTGCCAGCAGGAAAAAAGCAAAGGAAAATTTGCATCCAAGCACGACAAACCAGAAAACCATGTATCTGCATTTTGGCTAATGTTAATTTTCATCAAGTCAATACAATATATTGCCAACAATATAACTTCATTTCAGGAAACAAATACTGCAAATTTAATATAAAATTATAGAGCTTGAAAATATATTGGATGTGATAAAACTGATAAACTAATGCCACATTAACGTCAATTGTCAACGAGCAAATATTGAAATCGAGATATCTATAATACTTCATGAAGTCTGAAGCTGCTTCATACATGCCCCGGCCAACATAATAATGTTCCTATGCAAAGAACCAATACATTAAATTATCAAATTTAAGAAAATACAAAAAAAAAGATAAATTAGTCCATAGTAAACTATGAAAACCTGGTGCATCCACTTTATAAGTCGAATCAGTGACCAATTATCACACCCTCCAGACAGACGACGACATGCTGGTATGCGCATCAAGAAACTCAAACCAAATTTTGAACCAGCAAAGATGCAAAGAATTATGATATAGACTTTGTAGATAGCAGACTCTGTATTATTTTTCTCCTGAAGAGCTCTCCTGTAATAAGAAAGAAAATTTACGAATGCCCCATTTGATTTGTTGACTGAATTGTCAGGAAAACAGACAAGGGAACAAGGAAGTTTCATCAATGTCTTACACATAAAGGAAAGATATCAACACTGATGCCAAGCTATAGCTTAAGAAACGAAGGAAAATTCTGGTAACAGCCAGGCGCCTTGAGGTAGAGTATGCCCCATACATCATCATAATGTCCAAAACACCTGAAAGACCGAAACAGAGACTATTTATGATTCAGTATAAGCAACTCCATCACTACTAGGAACAAGTTCAGTTGTTTATGGTTAAGTATAAGCAATTCCATCGCTACTAGGAACAGTTTCAGTTACTCGTTACTATTAATGGTATCAGTACAGTAGTTTACTTTGAAAGAATTTCATCACAAAGTATGTCGGTCCAACACTTAGAATTTCCCGGAAGGATTTGGAGCCGAATGGGTCATTGTCATTCAATGCAAGTATGACAAGAGCCTGAGGAAAAATAACCAACGGTTAAAAAGAGTATCTAGCAATAATCATGCAAGAACATTTGGTGGATGACAAGAAAAATAATTGATGAAAAAGGGCAGTCGTTTTAGAAAAAAGAGTTGCAAGCTGTTTCGCAACCAACAAATGCAACATAAAAAAATCAGACAGCAGAAATTTTGCTAAGCAGGAAAGGATAACCAAGTGCAGAAAAAAACCAGACCGACTAAAAAATTGGAAGGAGAAGAACTTTTTAGCATGATATGAAGAGGTGATAAGCATATATAAAATAAGTATGATATGAAGAGGTGATAAGCATGATATGAAGAGGAGAAATTAAAGCTCCAACTTTTAGCATGATATGAAGAGGTGATAAGCATATATAAAATAAGTAGATATTGTAAATTGTAAATTACAAAATTGGTGAAGTAAAGGGATAAATATCCCCGTAGTGATGGTCAAAAAGCAAGAGCCAGCACAAAATGGTCTACATCTCAGTTATTATCATCATTATTAGTAAACTCTTTCACAGAAGAAAGAATATATTTGAATATCTGTTCAACATCAGCATATTTTCCCCTTGTGTGCCTAGCAAACCCAGTCTCCTTCTGGGATAGATTTTACATGACAACAAAGACCAAATCTCCAAATCAATAAAGACTTGGAAAACCACATAATTTGCATAAGCAGTTTTGAATAGTCAATCTACCAATACATTCGTCTCCAAAACTCGTAAAACTTCTAAAGGAATGACGTAATTTTGGACATTCATAACACACGAGCTCAATGTTTCCAGAGACAAAGATTTACATACAATTTTACGTGGTTTTTTTCCGATTATTTGTCAAGCTAAACAATATCTATCAGCTTCATTTTGAAATTACTTTCCCTGAGAAATTATATTATAGTTGAGAACTCTATGTAGGATAGAGATGACCGGTGCCAAAAAGGTTACTTAATGAAGAAATATATGAATATAGAGATGTAATATATATTAACTATGATTTCAACATATTATACAAACCTGAAACATCATCAGGAGGAATATCCATAGTCGATGAAAACTGTGATATAGATGAAGATAACTCCTGTGCTCAACAAAAGATGTTTTCCCACAACGTTTGCCTCCGCTAGACTTAAGAAAATTCTGCAAGCAGACAAAACTGGTTACCGAACTTGCATCATGCTATTCAAGAATGGTCGAGAATACTTGTACCAGAGAATAATGAAGAAATCATAAGGCTAGTCAATCCAGGAATTTTGGTGCCAAGCTAGTTTACACAAGCACAATATATAATACGGTATCCTATAAACAAATTACACTTCCATCATTATGTAACAATGTACTGTTGACCAAATTCTAAATAATCAAGCCTACACTATTTACCATAAAAACTCAGAAGTCGGAAAACGATGGCCGTACAGCGGAAGTCACAATTCAGGAACCCGAACTAATAAATTTCAATCAATTATCAAACAGAGATGACAATATTGTATCCAATATTCAACTGATCAAACAAAAAGCTTCTTAACAGCACGACAATGTCAAGAATAAGATAGATGCGTTATGAACCTAAACCTGAAGGACCAGGGAAAGAACGCACAAACCTTTGACCTTGGTGATGGCTTTAAAAAGAAGCTCGAACTCTTGCGCCATGGCCACCCAAGTTCAAAGCATTGCAATGACCTTATGAAAGAAACAGGTTTAGCACAGAAAGAAGTAAAACCCATCAGAAGCAAAAGTCAAGGCAGAATTGCAGATGTTCAGCAATAAACAAATGACATCCGCATTCCGTTCGTATGACAGGAGAAATGCAGGCAACAAAGCTTACCAAAAGTATTCATTCAAGTCATCGTAATTTCTCCATGCTGAATGAGGTGCCCGTCCATTATCGTTGTTATTAGCTTCCTTAGAACGAGAAAATCAATGAATTAAGCTTATGAGGCAATGTCAGCTACAACTTGAAATAGATTGAAACACTTCGAAAATTTCGTAATCAGGGCCAGGAGATCACACTTGAAGCAACTTTTTTTCCCCATGACAAAGAGTTAATCTCTCTTGCAAGTAATAGAGTAGGGAGCCCATAAAAACACATACCGCAGCTATAACTTCATAAAGAGGACGCACAACTTGGTCCATAAAAGACACACCAGCCTCAGAAACACAACTACTAGCAGGTTGAGCAAGCTGCTGCCGCAATATTTCATCCAGTTCTCGTCCCATCTAAAAAAGTTAACACAGGGGATATCAGGCAGCAGACTTAACTAAAAATGGCAAAAAGAAGCATGGAAAGAAGTGTCTGCCTTCCCTCATATATTAAACACATATGCAAAAACATATGTTCTGTGGTACAGATACATTTCTAACTAGCATAGTCATATGTTCTATTACAAGGTACAGATACATTTCTAACCTAATAACACCACAATAACGAGAACCCAACCTTCCCATTAATGGACATGAATAGCATCAGAAGAATAACATTATAAAACGATGGAGGCGTCAAGTTATTTGCAAAGGAAATTAAGACAACTGCAAAATCTTCAATCACAGGAAGTGTCTGAAACAAGATCTTCCAAATAACAGGATTTCAAGTAAAGAATGAATCGGGAAGAGAAATACAATATTCACAACCTCCATACGATAGGTTCGTGAAGATGACATTAACAATGACAAATACAAATTCCACCTACATGATGAAATATGTAGCATAAGCATTCTGGTAGAAACCGAAGATTTGCTGCTTCACCCCAAATCAAAAAGTACAAAGAAATGAACAAGAGCTTCTTCTCTTTGCTAATGGACTCCAAACTGCAACATGCACACAGACACATGCCATTAAAACAAAATATAGTTCTTTGTTAAAAAAAATTCCTTAGAAACATAATCCCATCAGAGATACAGGGATCACGAGAATCTAGTATACGTACTTGCTCCATACAGGTAAGATGCCCAAATAGTTGCACCACTTCATGTAGTTATCAAGTGACTTCACAAATATCTTTTGCACGGCTGCCTCATCCAATGTCTGCAGAAACATCACGATAGAGCCCGCGATCAATTTCGACAAAGAAAAAGTTTCATCTATCAAGAAATACAGCCGTAAAAACGAAGTCAACAAAGCAAAGGAAACATGAAAAGGCTGAAAGTATAGAGTGGCATCAGACAAGATATCTTTCTACAATTTATTTCATTCGAAATAAGATAAAAAGATAAGAGAAGATGAACGACAACAATAGTTAAAGCATTACCAACACGGAATTTGCAAACCTGGATAACAAAGATTCACATAGCACAAGAATGAAATATGCATAACTGCAAGAAAAGCTAAGGTCACAACAGGAGAACAAAACAAACCATGTTCTCACATCAAATTCACTTTTCTGTTCAAACCTCACTGTCAAATCACAAAATTTAACATAAAGCACTGAGAAACTGGCATCGACGTACATAAATCACAAGTCATGCAAATAGAACTAAAATCTCTGCAAAATTGGTTAGCAGATTACCGGTTCCATCTCTTCAGGAATACGTAGGCGACTTTGCTCATTTGCCAGGAGGTGAACAACATGTTCTCGCTGATTGGAAACATTATCTTTCTGGCAAAAATAAAAGCAAAATCTAGAGACTTCAATCAAATAAATGAAAATCAGCCCAACATTTGTTACTAAAATACACTCAATCCAACAATTACAGCTAACAAATTATATTTTTAAATAGAAGAAATTTCTCTTTTAGTGCAATGCTACAGCTAAGCTACTATCTATGTCTTCGTTGAGAATAAGATGAGATCAAGATTCAAAAACATAATCTAATATCCTTGTTGCTAGCAGTGCAAATTTGCATGGTGGAAAAAAAGGCTGGATAAACCATCCTTCGCACTGCAAACACACCCAACATAATTCCCTTTTATGTCGATCCAAATGTACATATTTTCAAAACCAGGCTCAATATGCAAGTAAAATTCACAATAAAATCTTGCCATCCCTGTCTAGTCTAAAAATATTCCGATGCCTAATCCTAAAAATGCAGCTCACTTCCAGAATTAAGAAGACGTTGTCTCCTTTCCTCATGAAAGCACAAGCCTAAAAATAAGTCAAGATGCACAAAATATCTTTATATTCAGATGCACAATATCTTTATATTAACTATTGAAGAGTTGATCCCTAAAAACCATTGTTGTCTCGCAAATACCCAAATTTCTAGATGTTTCTTTCTTTACGTAAAACTATATACCTTGCTTATCATTATGTACAAAATAAGAATACATCACTACAGCAGTAAGTCAACTGACGGCAACATCTACAGCTGACAAACCTGGAAGCCGAAAGAATACTGCAAAAGGTCAAGCATGTCTAAACTCCTGGAATCTGGCACCGGAAAAGTTCCAGGCAATTTTGGTAGCCCCCTCGAATACTTCAGAGATGAAATTGCAGCACAAACCTAATGTTGAAACTTCAAATTAATATGCAAGAATAACAAGAAGAAGACATATATGGACACCAGAAATAGAACGGGATCACCTCAGGAAAGGAAACAATGGCATTTGTTATCGTGGGAGCATCCAATGGAATTATATTATACGGAACCAAATCTTCTACCATTGCTGCATCCGACTCCATCACGCGTTTGAGCTACATAAGATACGATAAACGTGATGAAGTGGCATATCAGATATAACAGAAATAATTCAACACCACATACCATACATTCTTTCAAAAATCTACACAACTACAGAATGAATAAAAATATATGATATAACCTCATTATTTAGCATGTAAATCACGGGAAAGATGGTGCAAATATAACAAGTCGTCGTGTAGCATCCTAATTTCAACCAATATCCATTCCCAGAAAAGCTTATTAAGTGACAAGTACTTCAAATCATTATAACCATTATAATAATCAGTAGATAAAGCACCAGATTGTGAAAGATTCACATTAAGACACCAGAACTATAACGATGGATATCAGACCTCCTCAGGAATAAGTCTTTCAGCTTCTTCGGGGGAAACGTCCTTGCTCAGCTGCTCAAGAACATTACCAAGTACTTTAAGAGTAGCCAAGACTCTCTTTCTTTTAACAGTTTTGCGCTCCAGCCTAGTTAAAAAGTGAATGTCCAAAATGGATATGAAAAATCACCAAGTTAAGTCATAAATATTTAATCGACAAGTGAATAATAACAGAGGATATAGAATGACTGAATGTTGCATAAATACACAATGGTACTAATGGACAAATCCATGAACTTACTCTCCAAGGTTACCACTAAAGACACCTGACTCCCTAAGCTTCATCTCGTCTTCTCTCAGCTGATCAACATTGTTCTTCTCTCTATAGCGCTTATAGAACTCCCGCAAACGTGCAATATCTTGACTTCTGTCAATTCCTCCACCCTCTCTTTTAGCTAGCTTTTGCTGAGATAATATACACCGGACAAAAAAAAATACATATTAGCAAGGCTGTACAATGTTAAAGAAGAACCGAATGATTACAACCTCTAACAGACATCAAAAGAACTATTCAAAACAGAACACTGTACAACTACTACAAAAATTAACTTTATCTGCAAAAAAGTATTTGAAGAGGCATCAAATAAAGAACATCAACTTCGGATGATGGCAAATACATTGATCATGAGGTGAACCATGGCGTGGAATAAGTGGACTAGAATAGATTATCAAAACGATCGAAGATAGTCAAGTTTGCACCTACCTTGATAACAGACATCAATCCCGTCTTGAACTGCAACACTCCCCTTCCCTCACTATTTGGATCCAGATTTTGAGCGAGCGAATAAGCATGCTCGCACACTGCAATCGATAGTAAAAAATTAAAGGGGAAACGTAACGATATAATCGACTTTATATTTCTAATATATAAGATATCAATATTTAAAGTATTGATAATGTGTATATGCCCCTAATTTGTGCTTCCAATTACCCAGGGAAAAGGATTAACCATATGACATGTAGTAATGTGACATGTGTATCATCAATCTAAAGTGTTATTGTCCAATGCATGCTGACCCAAACTGCTTACAACTACACTGAACTCACCACATCAAACAAAATCAGCCCTCTAGCAACTCAATAACCATGACCAATAAATAATAGGTCAACCGATCGTACCGTTGGGATCTATCAAAATGCTGGCAATAACTCTCTAGGTGCACCGAAAAAAATTCTAGCTAAAAAAATGGTATAAATTTCTGTTACTTTTGCAGAAGGAGAGAAATTGTGACAACTAAAATCGAATGTGACAACTAAAATCAAATAATTCTAAATAAGTAAAATTAGGGGAGGACATACAAATTCTGGAAACATTAGGATCATCATCTTGTATTTCATCAGCAGCCCTTAGAATGTCATCTATGTCCTTGTTAGCGAGAGAGGATGGAACATTTCCAGCTAAACCCCCATACAAATCACCACGTGCTCTTCGACCGCGCAATGCTGCACGCACCAACCGTTCCCATAGGTCTTCCACTCGAGACATCTTAGAAGAAAATGTCAAACAAAGAGGAGTAGTTTAATTCAAGCTACACCAAACATATACCCTGTAATGAAATAAACTAGATCTAAATTTATCATGACGCAGCGAAGGAATCAGAGGGGGGTCAGGGGACATGAAGACATGAGATAATATTCAACAGCAAACATAATGTTTGAACCTTAAACCTGATTTTACTTGAAATAATCACCAATTAAATGAAGTAGCACACATGCCCAGCAATGGAATCAGAGGGGGGTGGCGGCAGGCGCTACAAGAGTGGTTGATGCCGTCGACATTGATTTTTATTTTTTACGAAGATTCGTCGTGTATAAAGAAAGATTAATAAAGAACCCTAAAATGTAATGAAATAAACTAAATCTGAATTTATCACGACCGCATAAAAAGAACTCACGGAATGTAACACTACTGACAAAACCCTAATAAATAATGTCAAGAAAAACAAAGCAGCAAAATTGCAATCAAAGCATCATCGTTGAACGGCAACAATTAATGAACAATGGATGTCAATAAAGCTCAACTCGATGGACGCACGCAGTAGCTCAGAATTAGCAAAAGAAAAGGATAACGAAATATAAATCTCACCGACAAGCGTATCTCGCTTCGAGATCAGAAGGAAGGAATGGCGAGAATTGCGTGAACTATACCAGGCGAAGACCTCAAACGCAAATTAAGGCGGTCAAGATTCGGAAAAAAGAGAAGTTTTTGTTTTCAAAACGAGTGGGGAAATGGTAGTAAATATGAAAAAGCAATCAATTTGTAAAACCATCATCAGTCAATCCCAACGCAAACGAAAAGAATATTCTTGCAGTAATTTGCAGTCATTTGTTCTTCAACGGTCAACTGCAAACGCAAAGGAAAAGAATATTCGTGTAATATTGTCTTTCATACCAACTTTTATAACTTTTCAATATCACCCTTCTATCTAATTATTCTACAAATTAACCAAAATATTCTTTTAATTTTGATTTAGAAATAGTTAAGCAAGTTGGTCCATACAATAATTAATTATATATTTGTGGTCAATATATAATTATATTACATATAAAAATATCAAACATTAAATAATAAGATAAGTGTGAAGGTTAGAATAACTATATTACATTCCGAGAGGATCTTTACAGAAAGTTTAAAATTTTACAAAACAAATGCATTCTGAGAGGATCTTTACATTTACAAAAAGTTTAAAATTTTACAAAACAAATGCATTCTCAGAGGATCTTTACAAAAAGTGTTACAAAACAAATGATACATCACTTAAAAACCTATCGAACCGTGGACGATGGTACTTGGCGTTGTTAAACCTATTAGTCCAGTTATCAAGCTGTAAACAGTTTGATCCCGTTCGGACCCAAGGTAGTCCAGCCTATACACCATAATCAGACTCTCGTTCAGATGTAGTTCAGCCAATATATCGAAACAAAAATTAAAATTGTCTTTATGATTGTTAGAATTAAATTGTCGAATACAAGAATTTTTACATAATAAAATGTTTGTTCATTAATTCAATCGGTAATAGTCATCGCCCTCAAACGCCTTCATTTTGGCAACACGGGCTTGCCTAGAGCCGACTCAAAATTAATCAAAATCAAATTTTATTACAACCTGTATCCAAAATTTAATTCTTTCAATCGATTTTTATAAAATAAAATATTAAATATATCATATTAGTAGATATATATATATATAATATGATATAAAACCATGTTTAAGGTATTAAGGTATCTTGGTATAGTTTAACGAATGAAATTAGGCTTCCATTAAGGCTAGGCTAGACAAAAGATAAATATGTAAAACAAAAAACTTACTTGTAACGTAGAAGGAACTTCAACTTTTATTACTTGAAATCTTTTACAATAGAGAGGGGAATTAAAAGGGAGAGTCGGAGAGAAAGAGTGTGCATAAGTAGATGTGTACATAGCATATGGCTTAAGGCCATATTTATAGTCAAAGAAAACAAAGTAAAGTACATAGTAAACATCAATAATTTGCCAAAGAATTTCTTCGACTCTTGTTCTTGCTTGCTGGCTCCATCATCTTTAATGTTGGTCATTCCTTTTTAAAGGAAGAATAATAATTTGTCGTTGCTTTATTAAAGTAACCACTTTACCTCAAAAGTCTTCGTGAATATCCTCACCTTAGATAGTGGACAAAGTGATTCATCGTTTCTTCTTATCTTTTTCTTGGACCTTCTTGGTAATTGTATCTTTGAGGAGATCGATTGCATCATCCACCATAATTTCATCCGGATTTTCCGGTTCTTGTCCTTCTCCAGCAAGGCAAAATTCGTCGTCTTTTGACGAAGTCTCCATTGAGAAATCCACCGAAGCTTCAATACCAAGATTCTTGTGGATATCCTTTTTCATAAGGTCAAAATAAGCCTGAACAATTTCTTCAGTCTTCAATTTTCCCTTTTGGATATTTATCCTTCTTGAGATTATTTCAAAAGGACTCGGAGGTTCCCTTTGTTGGTGATTATTAATCATCTTCTTGTAATGAGAAATTTTCTCTTCAATTTTATCAATAGTCTGCTGACTTTCATATTCACCAGTAGCAGTCTTACGAATCATCTTTTCCAAAATTTTATATAAAAATTTCGTTTAAGACAGGGAATTTGTTGGGTATAACCCACTTCTGGAGTCCACTCCAAATCCAAGGAATGCTAAATTTAATATAAAAATGTAGAGAAGTCATTCCTTCAATACATTCCCTTTTATGCTCCGCTTCTATAAAATTCGGAGATATTTTGACCCATTCTTGATATAATCCAAAGAAAGGTTCTTTAAGAATTTCAATTGAGGCTCCATAAGAAAGCCACCATTGATAAAACCAGTTGGGAATTTCGGACTTATAAACATCCGCACAGATTTTAATCAACCAAGAATGTTTCTTATTATCATTCTGGCATAAAAATACTTTATAAAAAGCATCGATATAATCATAATAATTAAATTTAACTAGAGTTTTTAACTCAGGATGAAAATCTCTATCCTTTAAGGGGTGAATAGCCCATTTTTCAGGTGAAACAATTTGCTAGAAAATAATTTTACTAAAGGTATAACCCTTTTTCAAAGCAGTTTGGGAATTTCCGTAGTAAAATGTTCGAAATCACACGTTCCTGTGGATTTAAGAATATATTTATAATTATCACGGTGTTTATAAAACGTGGAAGCATATGATGCTTTATCAAAATACCTTGATATTAAAGCCCAAGGTTCATCAGACCATTTTAATCTTTAAATTCTAGTAGTATTATTACCTCAGTATGAGAAATTTTTCATAGTCAACATCATGTTCTTCTTCCGCAATTATTTTAGCGTAAGAAGTTTCTTCATTAGAAGACTTAGTTGCTTTCTGCTTCTCAAATTCAAGGAATTCCTTATACTCTTCGCCACTCAAAGTATTACTTGAGAAAGCTGATAGATTTTCTTTAACAAGCTTTTTATTGCCAATTTGAGCAATAACGTTTTTCCACCTCTTCCACCTCTATTAGAGGGGAAATTTCGCCCATATTGGGACATATCTGCAAAATACATGAAAGATATTCACTAATTAGATAATCAGGAAGACTATTATCACTTCATTTTTTATAAATAATTTCAAAATCAAATGGGGCTAGATGAGCTTGCCATCTCGCAAACACCTGTTTGGAGACATCGTGCTTAAAATCTTTATGAAACATAAATTTCGCAGCTTGACAATCAGTTTTTAATAAAAACTTCTGATTATATATAAATCATCTTGAAATTTAATAACACACTTAACAATATCAAGTATTTCCGTAGCTATAGTAGCGTAGTTTTTCTGAGCATTATTCCATTTCCCCGAATGGAATCTCACTAAATATTCTATCTTATCTTCTGGAGAAATTTGTTTTAAGATTCTTCCAAAACCTAGATCAGACGCATCAGTCTCGATAATTTTTTGCAAATTAGGATTAGCAAGCATAAGACATGGTAAATGCGTAACTTTATTTTTAATTTTCTTAACTGCTTCAGTGTGACTATTTGTCCACTGGCAAGGAATTTTCTTCAATCTATCATATAAAATAGATGTGTCTATCGCAAGATTTTTATAATAAGGAGTAATATAATTAAGACTCCCTAAAAATCTTTAAAGTTGAGTTTTATCAAAAATTTGATCTGGAAATTTAGACGCAAACTCAATACTTCTATTAATAGGATTAATATTACTAAACCATTTCTCCCTAAAAATCTAACTTTAGTTTGAAATAAAACCATTTTTGGGCTAGATATAACTAAACCATTTTGAATAACAATTTTCTTAAAAATAGAAAGATGTTTGGAATGAGTTTCAATAGCTTTTGAAAGATTAGAATATCATCAATATAAACGATAATAAAATTGCTATAAGGAATAAAAATATCGTTCATAATATTTTGAAATTCAGAGGGAGCGTTTTTCAAACCAAAAGGCATAACATTCTACTCAAATTGTTCAATTGGGACTGTAAAAGCAGTTTTATATCTATCTTCTTCGGCTATTTGAATTTGCCAAAAACCTAATATTAAATCAAATTTGAAAATATATGGCATTAAAAAGTCTATCTAAAAGATCTTTTTTATTTGGAATAGGATACCTAATCCATTTCAAAACCTTACTTAATGGTTTATAATTAATAACTAACCTGGGTGCTCCCCTTTCCTTTTCGGCATGATTATTAACATAAAATGCAGTGCACGACCAAGGTGATTTCGAAGGTTTTATTAAACCTTTCTGTAAAAGAGAAGCTATTTCTTTCTTACATAATTCTAGTAATTCAGAATTCATTTGAGAATGACGAGCTTTAGTGGGAATATTTTTCTCACTAAGATCATCTTCATAGGGTAAAGAAACTATATGCTTCTTTCTATTCCAAAAAGCATTAGGAAGATCGTTACATATTTGTAATGTAAATTCATTATGTAATAATTTAATTTTTTCTTGTAACTTAGTATTCTGAAGCTTATCTTCTATTTTTTGCTCTAATAAAATAGAATCCATATTTTCATTAAGAATCCTAGAAAAAGGTTCCATAATAAATTCAAAGTAGACTTCTTTATTTTCGACGCTTCCTTTAAATCCATATTCATCAATATTTTTAATAGGAAATATTTTTCTAAGGAACGGAGTACCAAGAATTACTTGGTTCGTAATATTCTTGACTAGCAAAAATGATGTAGGAATACAGACCTTATTTTATAATTTATTTGCAATTTTTCTCCGCTTGCAGAGCTAAGAGAATGAGTTGTTTTATAAAAAAAATTGAGTAGGAATTATTCATTCTTCGATGCAGTTTAAATCTGCTCACTGTCACTTAAAGCTATAAGATTTTTCTGAAAATTTCCATCAATTAATAATGATATTTTCACTAACCGTTTTTGAGAAATTACTTCTAAAGTTGAAAGATAATTATCATTTTCTGTAATATTAGCGAATTCTTCATAAGATTTAGATTCTTCAATTATTTAATTTCCTTTTTTCTTAGAAAATCTTCTTTCTAAATCTATATGATTTAATTTCAAATGTTTAATTTCGGTTTTAAGATTTCAAATTTCTGATGTTAAATCTTTAATATTAGTAGGAAATTCAAGTTTATTAGTTTTATTTTTGTTGCGAATTACTTCGGACATCCTATAAGGTTCAGAGTTAGAAATTTCTTTCTTAGAAGTTTCTTCCTCGTTTTGAATTATTCTTTTAATGATTTGATTTTTAAATCTGGATCATCTGTTTCTTTTAATATTTCGAGAAGATTATTATCAAGAACATTTACTTCTTGAAATTGATATATAATTTGATATAAATTATCATCGTCTAATTCAGATTCCCAACTATCTAAGTTTTTAGAGCAAGGTTGTCCTATCTGACAATTTTTACATTCATCAGATTCTGATGATGATGGGATTTCTTCGATGATATTATTTTCATCGTTTGAGGAAGATTCCGATTCACTATCAGAAACTAAAAGAATTTTTGATAATGTTTATTTTAATTCATTATCTATTTCGAGACTATTTATTTTCTTTTTAGTCCAGCAGGTTTTTGCTTTATGACCAATTTTTTCGCATTTTCGACAAACTATAGGAGGAAATTTATTTTTGTATTGATAATTTTTATTATCTTTTGAGAATTTTTTGTTCTCTTCTTTTGGATCTTCGATATTTTTTTCATTTCATATTGTTTGGAAGAATATTTTAGTTTTATGTTCTTTACGAGATCGGCTCGTAGAAGGGTTTTCCATGCCAAATTGGTCGCAGAACTCGCCTAATTGTTTCTTTTCATCTAGAGAATGTCTCTTGACTTGTTTATTTAGTTTAATTTCGTTACATAAGTCTAAACCTTCTTGTATACAAGTTCGTATAAGTTTACCGTAAGTATAGGAGTTATAATCGACACTCGACTCTCCTTTTCTAAGATTATTCCTTACTCTTTCTGCAAAGAGTGAAGGTAGGCCATCTATAAATTTAGATTTCCAATGAGTACTATTTGACTCAGGGAGTTCCATAACTCGGCTAAGGAAAGTATCTTTATACCATCTAAAGGATGTAAGAGTTTTACACCTAAGATTTTGGAGAAGGGTTATGATATTTTCAGAATTATCAGACCATCGGCCTGTGAAATGTTCAATTATATATAAACATAGTGTATAGACAGCATTTTCGACGAGTTCGTCGTTTCCTTCTTTCATGGTAAGATAAATTTCTTCTTGATCTCGTTGAGTTAAATAATTATCCCACCATCCTTTTAACTGACCAGTAAAGCCAGCAACAATCATTTTAGCAACAGCTTGATCACTATTATTATTAGTTTTGCAAATTGTGCTATTACAATTCTATGAATCATGTTAAAAAATTTTCTTTCAGTACAACCATCTAAATTTCATTCATATATACTTCTACCATTATATGAATTATTAAGTGTAAATTCTTGTTCTTCGAACAAAACATCTTGGGGAGTTGGCCTAGGATAATAATATTTATTTGGAATAGACTTACTAGCATATTTTGTTTGCTCTGAAGGTATTTTGAATATTATTTGAATTTTCAAGTTGGTCTTCAAACTCTTCACTTGAAGTATTAATTTTAAGATTCTTGAATTTTTCTTCAAGTAAATTTTCAATATGAGAAATCGATTTTAATTTAAAAGCTGTTATTTCCGGAGGAGGCTGAATAATTGGAGAAGCAATATCAATCTTTTGAATTTCGGATTTGTCTTTTAAAAGCTAATTTTTAGTATCTTAATAGAAGATGAAATTTCTTCAATATTTTTCTTAAGTAAAGAAATTTGTTCTCCTAAGACAATAACATACATATTTGTATAATTTTTGTTGTTTTAAAAGACAATTTATTATATGATTTATAGTGACATTAAGTGTTTCGTTTTCAAATAATTTTGAAAAGCATTAAAATATCTGATTTCATTTTCTTTTTCCATTTGAAAACTAGATTGATAAGGATAAATTGAGTTTAAATTTTTTCCTGTTGAAAGCTTGTAATTTCTTTCAAGAACAGAAATCATATTTTTAAAATATTTGTAAAAAACCATGGAATAAAAGATAACATTTCATTGCGTTTTGACAAATCATTATTGTAGGATACTCTTTCTAATTGTGCTTGATTTCATTAGTCGTTCTTGTAACTTGGGGCGTTTTGTATAGTAGTCCTTAAATTAGGACTAGTTTGATATTTATACCAAGCTTGTTTGGTATAAATACATGTAAAGAATTTGAGCTGAATAGAGAAAGTTTTGAAAATTGATCCGAAAGGCTTGCAATTCAATTTTTAGAGAGAGAAACAGCAGTACTTTCTCACTCTACTCGAATTCTCTCTCACGTTCTACATTAGAGTTTTTCGATCGAATTTCATTGATCATCATAATCGTCGAATTACTTTGAATTCCTGCCTAGGATCTTAGAGTTGTTAATCATAGGACCTAACAATTGGTAGCAGAGCAGATTCGTTCTGTTTTGAATCAAAAATTGTTAGATTTGGATCGAAATTCATTTTTTTGGTTAGTTCATCGTAGAACAGTTTGGCGCGAAACTTGTTTTCGATCCAATAGCATAATTTTGTGCTTAATTGACTTGAATTTGATGTTTCTGTGCTCAATTAAGTGTTAAATGTTGATTACGATCAAATCTGTAGCTGTTTGAACGTCGAATTGAAGACTGATTTGATTCTGTGTGTTACTGTTATGCGAAGAACATGAAGAACACGTTCTGATTTTGCTCAAATTCGACATATTTTGCTTCATAACGTGTTTAATTGCTTGTTCGTGCGTAGTTTGCTAGTGATTGCGAGCGAAAATTTCACTGTGTAATTTCTTGTTTTTGCTCGAATCTGTGATTAATCGTATTCTGTGAATTTTTCTCGGTTGTTCTAATTTTTCTCACTAGGTTTACAATCGGATTAGTTTCTCGATCAAAAAACTTGGCGCGAGAATTTTTCTCGGTCAGAATACGAAGTCAGCGCTAGAATCGTCATCACCAGAAACGATTTTAGTTAGAAATATTTCTCGAGCATTATTCAGCGAAAAACTTTTTCGATAGAGATTAATTTTGACTTTGCATGCGTAAAAACTTTCTCTCGAAAAACTTTTTCGGTCAAACATTTAACGTTTGACCAGGCGAAAATCATTTACACGTGAGGAACTTTTCTAGTCAACAGATTTATTTTGACTTGTCGAGAAACTTACTAATGTACTGTTTCTTTACGATCGAAATAAATTCACGATCAAGAAATTTTTTTCGACCGATTGATTTTAAGCAATTTATCTCGCTCGTAAAATATCTCGCTGACAAAATTTCTCGCACGAGAATAGTACTCAGTACATTCTATTTCGACGAAATTAATTTCGATCAAACTTTAAAGATTGAATCGAAAATAATTCTCGTCCTAATTTTCGAATCAAACGCTACTAACGAATATTGTCACTTGTGAAGCACACGTTACATCATCTTCAAACCTTCAAAACAATTAACGAAGATCCTTCAACAACTCGACTACAATACAAAAATGGATGCATACTCGCTTGGAAATGACAACCGTCCGCCGATTTTGCAAAGAGGCGAATACACAGTGTGGAGAAGCCGCTTCCTAAATTTCATTGCTCTAAAGGATCAAGCCGAAAATCTGCTGCAGTCTCTTGAAGAGGGACCGGCACAATTCTGGGTCCATGTACCCGGGGACGAAACAGCTACTCCTCCAATTCCACCTTCTAGGCTACTAAAGGAGCCTAGGGAATACTCTCTGGAGGAAAGAGCTCGGGCTAAGGCTGATCTAGTAGCCATGAATACCCTCATGCAGGGCATCCCCAACGATATATACAGACAAATTGATAGCCTCTCATCGGCTAAAGGGATGTGGGATGAGCTGCATAGGATGATGCAGAGGACGGAAGTTAGCATAAAGGCCAAAAAGGCGAACATTCTCACTGCTTACGACTCCTTTAAAGCAAAGCCGGAGGAGAGTCTATATGAAATCTACCAAAGATACCTCACTCTTCTCAACGAGATGAGGAAGATAGAAATAACGAAGACCAACATGGAGACGAACATCAGATTTCTATCTTCTCTGCCCGCGGAATGGAAGAAAAATATCCACTCAGATTCGACAAAATAAAGATCTAGAGGAGTTGGATGTCCATGCCGTGTTCGACAATCTCGCTCAGCATGAGGATGATATCAGCGAGATTCTCAAAGAGCAGAAAGGCAAACAGACAAAAGACCTGTTGCCTTGGTCTCTGATGAGCAAGAAGTACTTCAAGAAGAGTCTTCAACCTTCAGCGTCGGAAGAAGAGTCAGACTCAGACGTTGACCCGAATTTGAAAGCTCTAGGAAAGCAGTTAGCTCTCATAAGACAAATGATGAGCAAGAAGTACTTCAAGAAGAAGTCTTCAACCTCTGCCAATAA
>JAPQWV010003290.1:0-43338 GCA_027422505.1 Craterostigma plantagineum
CTTCAAGCCCTATATGTACATCATGGGATAGATTTCGAGTCGTTAATTAACTCGACGAAAATCTCGATTCCAAACTAAATCTCGGCATGTGGATAAATCTCGGGTTCCTACGAATTCAAAATCGTGCCATGTGCTTCGACATTTTAAACATGTCGATATACATTTTAACATGATCTTCGACATTTCTTATATTAATGTCGATACTGGAAGCAAATCTTCGAACTTCACTTCGATATTTTCTCAAAGATTTCGACATTTGAGTTATTTGAGGATCTCGACATTTTCAAGTTTCGACATTTTACTTTGTCATTTCGACATTTTACTAAAGGTCTCGACATTTAGAAATCTCGACATTTAAACGATTTAAAGATCTCGACATTTTGTTCTTAATTTCGTTCGACATTACAAAAATCTCGATATGATATATAGACATAAATTCAACATAGGTCTCGACATATTTCCTAACAAGGTTTCGACATTTCTCCTTAACACTTCGACATTTGAGGTTTCGATATTTATCATTGGCTCTCGACATTTTGTGCAAATGTCGACACGAAATTCACATGGACCTCGTAAAATGTCGATATATGTTACGTCGACATATCTTGACATTCTTAGCTCGACTTTTCTGCTCAGCTCGACATTTCTGGCTATCTTACCTAGACATTTCATTTCGACATTTTGAAGTGTCGACATGACTCAACATGGCTCGACATTATACTTCGACTTTTATCATCATCTTCAATTCTTCGTCGTTCATCATACAACTTCGTAGCTTGTTCTACCCTAAATTATGAGTTCTAAATCACCTAGTAAACTATCCAACTCCATATTTGCACCCACGAAAATTCTTATTGCGACCCTAAGCTCGGTAGTTTAGGGTTTCTCGTGGTTTTCTCCAACCACTTGCATTTAACGCCATTAATGCCCTCAACTACACCCAAGGTAGAGAATTAAAAGCTTAAAGAGGATGTTCTACTTACCAACTTCGATGCTTGAACCAGTTGGGAAATTCTTTGTGCTCAATCTTCTCGGCCCTTTCTCTTCTTCTTTCTTTCTTGTTTTCGTTTGTTTCCTTGAGGGGATTAGAGTGTATTTGAATTGTTTATTGGCTATGTAGCTTAGGCATGGACAAAGGGTATTAGAATTGGCGTGGGTCTTCCTTGAAATGGGGACTTTGTCTCCTAAGTTAATTTCTTGAATTGGGCCTAATTCTACTTTTAGCCCACTTTGTAATTCCCATCATAATGGGTTCATGGCCCAATAAAATCCTAGCCCACATTCTATATCCCATTCTCGGGAATTTCCTCCTTGTTGGAAGTCATCGCAAACACATAATTAATGTCGCATAATTTCACTTAATTCTCATAAAAGTTACGAGCATAGAATTCATGAAATTGCATAAACATATAACACGCACGCATTTTCAACACATGATCGTTTAAGTCACAAATATCATTTATTGGCCGACCTAATTTTCAGGGACCGGGGTCCTACATCCTCCCCCCCCTTAAGGAGGATTTCGCCCCCGAAATCAGCCCATGTGGAACAATTCGGGATAACGAATTCGCATTTCGTCCTCCTGTTCCCATGTAGCTTCTTCCGTGGACTGGTTCCGCCATAGTACTTTTACTAAAGGAATGTCCTTATTCCTAAGCTTCTTAGTCTCGTACATCAATATCTCCACCGGAATCTGTTCGTAGCTCAGATCCGGTTTCAATTGTTGATGTAGGGACTCGTTTCCCAGAACGTGGTTCGGGTCGGCTAGGTATTTTTGCAGTGTCGAGACGTGGAACACGTCATGCACTTGCGATAATGACGCAGGCAGCTCCAGTTGGTATGCTACCTCGCCTACCCTCTTCAGTATCCTAAATGGTCCTATATACCTAGGACTTAGCTTTCCTTTCTTCCCAAACCTTTTCACGCCCTTCATCGGTGATACTTTAACAAACACCATATCGTCTTCTTTGAATTCCAGTGGTCGACGTCTTCGATCAGCGTAGCTTTTCTGTCGACTCTGTGCCGTTCGCATTCTTTCTCGTATGGTGGTAATGGCTTCCGTCATTTCTCGTACTATGTCAGGGCCTAACACTGCCCGTTCGCCAACCTCGTCCCAATGTACTGGGGATCTGCACCTACGCCCGTATAGCGCTTCGTACGGTGCCATCCCAATGGTGACGTGGTAACTATTGTTATATGAGAACTCGATCAGTGGGAGGTACTTGCTCCAATTCCCTTTGAAATCGAGTACACACGCTCGGAGCATGTCCTCCAGGGTCTGAATGGTTCGCTCGGACTGACCGTCCGTGTGGATGGTACCTTTGAATGCTTCGTTCCCATCGCCTTTTGCAAGCTCGTCCAGAATTTCGAAAGAAATCTGGAGTCGCGATCCGAGACTATCGACGATGGAACGCCGTGCAGTCGCATCTCCTGTATATAGAGCTCCGCGTACCGTTCCATGGAAAACGTCGTGCTAATAGGTAGGAAGTGGGCGGACTTGGTGAGTCTGTCGACAATTACCCAAATCGCGTCGTGCCCCTTCGTGTTCCTCGGCAGTCCTCCTACGAAATCCATGGTAATGTTATCCCATTTCCATTCCGGAATGGGTAACGGTTGGAGGGTTCCCGCCGGCCTTTGATGCTCGGCTTTTATCTGCTGGCACGTCAGGCACTGACTCACGAAAGTCGCGATGTCCTTTTTCATGCATGGCCACCAGTAGTTCTCCTTTAAACCTTTGTACATCTTCGTCGCTCCTGGATGTACTGAGTATGCAGTAGTATGGGCTTCCGTCATTATCGTCTTTCTCAGCTCAGCGTTGTCTGGTACGTACAACCGATCCTTGAAATACAGTCGTCCGTCTTCCCGTATCATGAGGTCTCCGGTTGTTTGTTCCGGCTGTTCCTCCTTAATTTTTGCGTACAATTCGTCTGCTCCTAAGCTGTCTTAATTTGCTCTAGCAGTGTTGGTTGCAAAGTTAAGGCCGCTAGCTGCGCCTCAACTTCGCCTAACCATACGACTTCTACTTCCAGCAGTTGCAGTTCTGCACTGACTGCTTTTCGGCTTAAGGCATCGGCTACTACGTTCGCCTTGCCTGGGTAGTAGTTGATTACGCAATCGTAATCCTTAACTAACTCTAACCACCTTCTTTGCCTCATGTTTAGCTCTTTTTGAGTAAAGAAGTACTTGAGGCTCTTGTGGTCCTTGTATATCTCACACCGCTCTCCATAGAGGTAATGCCTCCAAATCTTGAGAGCAAAGACCACTGCTGCCAATTCTAGGTCGTGCGTCGGGTAATTCTTCTCGTACTCTTTCAGTTGGCGGGAAGCGTATGCTACTACGTTCCCGTTCTGCATTAGTACGCACCCTAATCCGTTCTTCGACGCATCACTATACACCGTAAACCCTCCGGTTCCCGAAGGTATTGTGAGAACTGGGGCTGTCGTAAGCCGTTCCTTCAGCTCTTGGAAACTCCGTTCACATTCCATAGTCCATTGAAATGGAGTATTCTTCCTGGTCAGCCTCGTCAGTGTCGACGCTATTTTCGAGAAGTCCTTTATAAACTTCCTATAGTATCCTGCCAGACCGAGGAAACTTCGTATTTCCGTTACGTTCGTCGGTCTGGGCCAATTGCTAATGGCTTCTATCTTCTTTGGGTCTACAGAAATCCCTTCTCCTGATACTATATGCCCCAAGAAGGCGACTTGGTCGAGCCAAAATTCGCACTTCTTGAACTTGGCGTATAGTTGCTTGTCCCGTAGTATTCCTAGAACTGTTCTCAGGTGTTCTTCGTGCTCCTCCTTCGTCCGTGAGTAGATTAGGATGTCATCAATGAAGACTATGACAAACTTATCTAAGTAGGGTTTGAACACCCGGTTCATTAAATCCATAAAAGCTGCAGGCGCATTAGTCAGCCCGAATGGCATCACCAGAAACTCGTAGTGGCCATAACGGGTACTAAAGGCCGTCTTCGGGATCTTCCTTCCGGATCCTCAGTTGATGGTAGCCCGATCTTAAGTCGATCTTGGAGAAAACCGTTGCGCCTTGTAGTTGATCGAACAGATCGTCTATCCTAGGGAGTGGATACTTGTTCTTAATCGTTAACTTATTCAGCTCCCTGTAGTCTATGCATAGTCGCATAGACCCATCTTTCTTCTTCACGAATAGCACCGGCGCTCCCCAGGGAGAGAAACTCGGCTGTATGAACTCCTTCTGCAGGAGTTCGTCGAGTTGGTCCTTTAACTCCTTCATTTTCGTCGGTGCTAGCCGATAGGGGGTCTTAGATACTGGCGCCGCTCCAGGTACCAGATCTATAGCGAACTCTATTTCTCGCTCGGGTGGTAGTCCCGATAATTCCTCGGGGAATACGTCAGGGAACTCCTTAACTACCTGCACTTCCTCGAATTTCGGAGAGGGATCCTCCTCCGACTTGATAGCGAATACCAGATAGGCTTCGCACCCTGATCTGATCAGTCGTTGGGCTTTCAGTGCTGATATCCTAGAGATCATAGTCCCCTTACTAGTCCCTACAAACTTAAGGGGTTCATCCCCGTCCATATTGAGCGTGACTATCTTGCGGTGGCAGTCTATGACGGCTCCGTACTTCGATAGCCAATCCATTCCGAGGATCACCTCATAATCATTCATGGGAATAATTATGAGGTCTATGGGTAGTTCCTTACTCCCGATCACTATTGGGCAATCCCGTAGGACATGGTTAGTTTGGGTGGGATTCCCGTTTGGAACTGTTACCCTAAACTCACACTCAGCTCGGTGAGGCGTGACTCCTACCCTCGTGGCATACTTAGTGGATGCAAATGAGTGAGTCGCCCCCGAGTCGACTAGGATGCATGTGGGGGTTTCATAGACGAGAAGGGTACCTGTTACCACTGCCGGGTTATTTTCCGCTTCCTCGGAGGTTATAGTGAAAACCCTGGCTGGTACCCTTGGTGGTGCTGCTTGGTTTCCAGCTTGGCTTCCGGATCCACCTTCCGGACATGCCCTCAGATAGTGGCCCGTCTTGCCACATTTGAAGCAGACGGCATTTTGGGAGTTGCAGGCTCCATGTGCCTCCGCGCACACTTCGGGCATACAGGTAGGTCCAACTGGGGTCTACCCTGGTTTGGGTTAAACTGTGGGGGTGGTCCTGGTCGATTCTGAAAGTTCGTTTTCCACCCTTGGGAATGAACTGCCGCTTTGTGTTACTTCCGCTCCCTTGCGGCCCTTGTACGAACTTGCGCTTGGCTTCTTGGGCGCGAGCAATTCTAGCCTCTGCCTGCTCCGCCACAAGCGCCCTTTCAGCCACTTGTGCGTATGTGGCTCCCTGGATCCCAGCCATGCTCACATCCCGGTATAGCTCGGGCTTCAACCCTTCCATGAACCGCTCGATCTTGAGCGCGTCCGTACTGACCATGTGAGCGGCAAACCTTGAGAGCTGCTCGAATTTCCTGATGTACTCCGCCACTGTCATTGCTCCCTGACGGAGGTTGATGAACTCATTCATCCGCTGTGCTCTGACAGGGGCGGTGTAATACTTTCCCCTGAAGATTTCCTTAAACCTATCCCAGCTCATCGTTAAGGGGTTTTCGACAGCTGAGACGGTTTCCCACCAGTGTCCGGCGCTCCCCCTTAGCAGGTAGGCAGCGCACATGACCTTTTTCGCCTCCGGGGTGCGGCTGTGCTGGAACATGTTCTCCAGCGTCCTCAGCCAATCCTCAGCGGACGTGGGGTCTACCGCATCCTCAAACAATGGAGGGTTGAGCTTTCTAAACCTTTCCCCGATCATCTCAATTCGTTCAGGTGGGGGAGGTAGGTTGACTGATTGCCCACCAGCATTTTGCTGCTGGATCAGCTGCTGAATCTGGGCCGACTGTTGCCGGACCAGTTCAGTCAGCTGCAGGATGGTAGCATCCCGACTGTCAGGGGGGTTATTAGTGTCCCTACCCTGATCAGATTCCCTGCTTCCTTCTCCTCTAAGTCTTACCATTTTCTCAACCTATCCTGCTAATTCCTAAGGCCAATAAATCAGACCATACAAGAGATTCACATAACATGGTACTTACATGCAAGGCCGCTTCCGCGCTTTTGAGTGTGTGTGTATGGACAGTCTGCAGGACCTGTGACCGAAGCTCTGATACCACTCTGTCAGGACCCGTCGTCCCGCCCTCGTATTCCGTTCTAAATCTAAGTGTTAATGCTTTGTTATCGTGCGAGTGCGTAAAAATGCGAATAAAATTTTTCATTTTAAACGTGCATGCGGAAGTCTTATATACATGTCAAAAGAATATTCATAATTCGTTCTACGAATCATCGAAATCGCGTCTACACAAAATACGAGTGTATGTGTGTGCAGCCATAAGCTCCCTATGCGCCCGGCCTTCACAGGTCGTCATCCATACACACACTCCCACCTCAAAAGCAGCCGGATAGCTTCAAAAGAATGGCCTCGCATAAAGTTCGGATCACGTACCGTGATCGTCGGTACCTACAACACGCAACATAAACAATGAGCCACCGAGGCTCAGTAAGCGGAAATTATGCATGTATGCACATGTCCTAACGATCGACAATCCGCGTCGTCGTTCTCTATCGCTCGTACACTTCTACTCATACTCTTACTCTTCTCCTGACTCATACTCTTTTTCTTATACTCTTATTTCATTCGGGCCCTCGGCTTTCCATCCCACTATGCGCCATATCATAGACATCTCAAGTGTAGAGGTTCTCACACTAGAAGGTCACCCGAAGGAATCTTCCCTTACACAGTGTGGCCTCCACGCGGACGCTTCTCCCTGGTAGCCAACACCGAGGCCACTGACCACAGAGGTCACCCGAAGGAATCTTCCCTCCGGGTAGTGTTTTACACGCTAGAAGGTCACCCGAGGGAATCTTCCCTTACTCAGCGTGTGCCCCGGGCCGCATCCTACAGGTTGCATCTCCCGCATACGGGGTATTTCCCCAGCCTCTTATACAGGCCTTATGGCTTCATTCGCCATGGCCGCATAGGGGTAGCCGAGACTCTTCGTTCGAGTCGACACCAACACCAATATCGGTGAGTATACATCGCACACAGGCGATTTTATGCACGCTCATACCTCGCGCCCTACGTACTACGCGTACGTGCAAGTGCTCATGCTATGCTGATGTATATATGCAAACCATGCCATCATACGTAAAAATTTAATCATGTCGTAACATGCATATTTCACATAAAATACACGAGCACATAATTCAGAACGCAAGCAAGTTACGTGTCGTAGTTGAATTTCTACTTACTTGCCGTCCGTAGGTTAGCAGTCACCTGACCCGTAGGTGTTCCTATGTCCCGACCTTAGGCATGAAATATTGGTGTCAGTGCGCTTATTTTATTTAATGGTTTAAGTATGCTAATCTTCAAGCCCTATATGTACATCATGGGTTAAAATAGATTTCGAGTCGTTGGTTAAATTAACTCTCGACATTATAAAGAAAATCTCGATTCCAAACTAAATCTCGGCATGTGGATAAATCTCGGGTTCCTACGAATTCAAAATCGTGCCATGTGCTTCGACATTTTAAACAAAATGTCGATATACATTTTAACATGATCTTCGACATTTCTTATATTAAATGTCGATACTGGAAGCAAATCTTCGAACTTCACTTCGATATTTTCTCAAAGATTTCGACATTTGAGTTATTTGAGGATTTCGACATTTTCAAGTTTCGACATTTTACTTTGTCATTTCGACATTTTACTAAAGGGTCTCGACATTTAGAAATCTCGACATTTAAACGATTTAAAGATCTTGACATTTTGTTCTTGATTTCGTTCGACATTACAAAAATCTCGATATGATATATAGACATAAATTCAACATAGGTCTCGACATATTTCCTAACAAGGTTTCGACATTTCTCCTTAACACTTCGACATTTTGAGGGTTTCGATATTTATCATTGGCTCTCGACATTTTGTGCTGGAAATGTCGACACGAAATTCACATGGACCTCGACATTTATAAAATGTCGATATATGTTACGTCGACATTTTTATCTTGACATTCTTAGCTCGACTTTTCTGCTCAGCTCGACATTTCTGGCTATCTTACCTAGACATTTCATTTCGACATTTTGAAGAAAATGTCGACATGACTCAACATGGCTCGACATTATACTTCGACTTTTATCATCATCTTCAATTCTTCGTCGTTCATCATCCCACAACCTTGCTTCGTAGCTTGTTCTACCCCAAATTATGAGTTCTAAATCACCTAGTAAACTATCTAATTCCATATTTGCACCCACGAAAATTCTTATTGCGACCCTAAGCTCGGTAGTTTAGGGTTTCTCGTGGTTGTCTCCAACCACTTGCATTTAACGCCATTAATGCCCTCAACTACACCCAAGGTAGAGAATTAAAAGCTTAAAGAGGATGTTCTACTTACCAACTTCGATGCTTGAACCAGTTGGGAAATTCTTTGTGCTCAATCTTCTCGGCCCTTTCTCTTCTTCTTTCTTTCTTGTTTTCATTTGTTTCCTTGAGGGGATTAGAGTGTATTTGAATTGTTTATTGGCTATGTAGCTTAGGCATGGACAAAGGGTATTAGAATTGGCGTGGGTCTTCCTTGAAATGGGGACTTTGTCTCCTAAGTTAATTTCTTGAATTGGGCCTAATTCTACTTTTAGCCCACTTGGTAATTCCCATCATAATGGGTTCATGGCCCAATAAAATCCTAGCCCACATTCTATATCCATCCTCCTTGTTGGAAGTCATCGCAAACACATAATTAATGTCGCATAATTTCACTTAATTCTCATAGTTACGAGCATAGAATTCATGAAATTGCATAAACATATAACACGTACGCATTTTCAACACATGATCGTTTAAGTCACAAATATCATTTATTGGCCGACCTAATTTTCAGGGACCGGGGTCCTACAGTTCCAATTCCTTGTCGGAAAATTAAGCATGTTGAACCTTCCGTATTTTGTGCACTATGTGATTTTACGTGCTTTCACATGTTCTATGCTATGTGTTTTCTATACTTAAAAATGATATATCTTGCGTGAAATATTTCACTTTTAAATAAAAATATAATAATCCTAAAATACTTCAAAAATACAAAAATATTATACATATAAGTATAATATTAGGGGCATGACGATACCTCTAGGATGCTCGATCTACGTCACGAATAGATTTCACAGACATGAGACTGATTCATTGCTTAATTTGGTCAGTCTAAGTCGCATTCTTGTGTCTAAAGGTCATTAGTTTGTTCCACTAGACACAAGCCACTTTACATAAGTGAGGATTCTAGCCTTCTATTTTCTTTTATATGGATTCATTCTTGAGCGAGTCACACATCAATTGCTTGTCTTAACTAGTGATTCTTGGCTTCATACTCGCCTTGCGCAATTCCGTAGGAAAATGATTAGAGCGAATAGGAAACTCCTCACTTGGCCTTAAATATAGAAATTTCAATCCTTTTATATAGCCTTTAGTCATCCATTTTGAGCTTTCTCCGATACCCTTTTTCTTCACTTGAAACCCTTGAGCCTTCAACCGAACAACTAAGTTTTCAACGGGATGTTCAATCGAGAAAAGGAGGGGGAGAAAATGATACAACCAAGAAAAAGATGACAAAAGAAGGTGGAAAACGCACATGAGGAATGCTCAACGCACAACAAATAGTCCAAAAGAACATGCCTTCCTAATTATTGAAATCTTCTAGAAATCATTAGAAGGGGGCATGGATCTTGCTATGAACTTCTCCATCGATAATCTCGTACACTCGTCAGAACGGCTGGAAAGAGGAGGACCACGAAGTGAACTTCTCCAACGATAATCCGATCTTATAACGAGACAACGAGAAGTGGAGCACGGCCTTGGGTTTGAATTCCACAACTGCGAACTTCTTCAAATCGATAACCTCTGAAACCTCACTAGGGATTAAGAGAAAAGGAGCGTGGTGTCGGCCCAAGAACGAACAAGAAGAACTTCGCCTTAGATAATCTCTCAGCCTTGTAGAGAAGCGGAACTTCAGCTTGAGCAAGTGCAGACTGAGACAAAGAAAAATTAATAAAGGATGAGAATAACAAACGATAAGAGATAAATGCCAAAAAGAAGGAGATCGACGTAGAAAAGGAAGAAGATCTTTAGTCCACAATTCCAAAATTATCTTTAAAACCCTTTACAGTCTCTATGATTCCAAATCGACGGCCTTTCGCATAGGTGAAATGATTAAAAATGCCTTGATCACAGGTAAATTGACCTAATATTGCTTGTGTTGACTTGAGTGGTTTAAATATAAAAATTCAAAGGTAAAAATAATCGAGTGCTAGAGTGAACCTAGTGAGAGTTGTCGAAATGGATCATTCTATGAACTTAGGACTCTTTAGTTTGACGACGTGTCTTGACGGCATATAATCCTTTCAATCGTGTGAAACTTTAGGCGTGACAATGATCGTAGCAAAATAATCTGACCCCATAATACTAATAATATTAATATACATACGAAAAAACAACAAAAAAATTACACATATAAAAGATAAATCGCACATATTGATATGCAAGTTTAATTTGCTTTTACACTGAAATGATTAAATGCGATATTACTTGTTTATGCTCATACCCTCGCGCAACATTTTGAATACATGATTAGGGGACCATGTACCTAAGCGAATTTTTTTTTGCGCATTACTTGAAAATTGATTCCATGTGCTTTAGTGATTAATCAATTTTTGGTGCATCATTTGAGGGGAAGCATTTGTTATGCCTTGAATTCCAAATTATTTTGATGATCTTTCTCTAAGTGTTGCAGAAACAAAGAGGAGGATTTCACGAGTTTATATCGACTTGGAGTACACGGCAGTGGTTCAAATGTTGGTTGGTTAACTATTTGGATCGTTAACGTGTTTTATGAATTTGAATTTAACCAATTTTATCTCAAAAAAATTTTCAAGGGGAATCAAATAGAAAAATTGCTTCCAAAATTAACTCTAATATTCGTCGACACCTGTTGCTTTAAGCATTGCAGATTTATAAATGTGAAGACGGAGCCATATGTCATCAACCAGAATTACAGGGAGTTAATTGCATTTATTTTCCTATATAGGGGGAGCAATTATGTGACTATCTCGTAAGCTTAGGATCAATCTGAAAAGCATACAAAAACTTACAATCGAGAAATTCGAGCGAATTTTGCAATTTTCATTCGCGGCTTCTCGAGCAAAAATTGATTTTGCGATCAACGTATAATTTTCGCTTTCATACTGACGAGCGAAAATTAAACAGGAACCAAATGATTCTCGATCGGAATCGTCGAGCGAAAAAAAAGTAACCAAAGAAAATTTCTCGATCGTAAGTTTTCTTGAGTATATATTTTAATTGTGCTTGATTTTATTAGTTGTCCTTTGGGCGTTTTGTATAAGAGTCCTTAGATTATGACTAGTTCGATATTTATACCAAGTGTGTTTGGTATAAATACATGTAAACAATTAGAGCTTAATACAGAAATTAGAGAATTGATCCAAAAGGTTGCCGAATTCATTTCTAGAGAGAGAAACTTACAAAACTTTCTCACACTAACGGTTTTCTCTCTCGAGTTCTTCAACAAAAGGTTTTCGATCGATATTCAATCCATTCAATTCTAATCGATTTCCTTAGAATTCGTGCCTAGGATTAATTGTGTTGACTAACGGGGACCTAACAATTGGTATCATAGCTGATTCGTTCGGTTTTGAACCGAAATTGTTAGAATTCAGATCGAAATTCATTTTCTGGAACTGTTCACGCGAAGAACAGTTTTGGCGCGAAAACGTTTTCGATCTGAAGTGCCTAATTCTATGCTTATATGATTTGATTTTGATGTTTCTGTGCATGTTCTAGCAATAGAAATCCATGCCGATTAGATTCATAGCAGTTTGAATGACAATTTAGCAGATTTAGTCAGATTTGGATCGTTACTGTTTGCGCGAAGAACGAACTTGAACACAGCTTGATTTTGATCAAAATTGACATGTTTTTGCTTCATAATGTGTTTAATTGTAAGTTCGTGCGTATCAATCATCTGATTACGATCAAAAACCTGCAATTTCATAGTATAATTCATTGTTTTTGGTTGAATCAGTGTTAACTAGGGTTCTGATTTTGTTCGCAGAAATTCAATTTTTCCCGCTAAAGTTTTCGATCGCAGAAATTTCTCGATCGCAAAACTTCGCGCGAGAATTTTTATCGATCAGAGCACTAGGTCAGCGCTAAAACCGTCCTTACTAAGAATGATTTTAGTAGAAAAATTTCTCGAGCATTATCTAGAGAAAAATTATTTCGACGAAGGCCTATTTTGACCTTTGCGCTCGCAAAATTAACCGTCGAAATTTTTTTTGGTCAAAACTTATACAGTTTGACCTAGCGAAAATTACTTACGATCGAAAAACTTTTCAGTCAACGATTTTATTTTGACTAAGCAAGGAACTTACTTTAAGTTCTGTTTCTTGCGATCGAAATAATTCACGATTAAAAGATTTTTCTCGATCGAAAGCTTTTGAACGAATTTTTCTCGCTCGTAAATTTCTCGCTGACACACTTTCTCGCACGAGAACAGTGACGTACATCTTAATTCCGACAGAATTATTTTCGATCGAAAATCAAAAGATAGATTTGAAAATAATTCTCGACTGCTTTAATATCAAACATTAGTAACTAATTTGCCACTTGTAAAGCACATACATCATTCAAATCCATCAAAACAACGAACGAAGATCCCTCGTCAACAACAAAGAGAAGACATGGATGCTTATTCGCTAGGAAATGACAACCGTCCACCAATCTTGCAACGCGGCGAATATACAGTATGAAGAAGCCGCTTCCTAAACTTCATAGCCCTAAAAGATCAGGCTGAAAATCTACTGCAGTCACTCGAAGAGGGACCGGCACAATTTTGGGTCCACGTAGCCGGTGATGAACGGCTACTCCTCCAATTCCTCCCACTAGGTGACTTAAGGAGCCTAGGGAATACTATATCGAGGAAAGGGCCCGTGCAAAGGCTGATTTGATGGCCATGAATACACTTATGCAAGGCATCCCAATGACATCTACGGACAGATAGACAGCCTTCCAACGGCTAAAAGAATGTGTGATGAATTGCATAGGATGATGCAGAGGACGGAAGTTGGGATCAAGGCCAAAAAGGCGAATATTCTCACTGCCTATGACTCCTTCAAAGCAAAGCCGGAGGAGAACCTATACGACGTATACCAAAGATACCTCACTCTTCTCAATGTGATGAGGAAGATAGAAATCTCGAAAACAAACATGGAGACAAATGTCAGATTTCTATCTTCACTGCCCTCGGACTGGAAAAAGATATCCACCCAATTAAGACAAAACAAAGATCTGGAAGAGTTGGATATCCATGCCGTCTTCGATAATCTCGCCCAACACGTGGAAGATGTTAGCGAGATTCAGAGAGAGCAGAAGGGCAAGCTAATTAAAGACACCGTCGCCCTAGTCTCTGAGAAGCGTGGGACAAAGCCTCGTAAAGAAAAGATCGTTAGGCCTCCTTCTTCATCCGAGTCAAAAGGAGATTCAGAATCCAACGCCGAGCCAAGCACGAAGGCACTGGGCAAGCAGTTGGCATTAATCGGAAAAATGATGAGTCAGAAATACTTCACAAAGAAGTCCTCATCTTCGGCCAACAGACGGACCTCAAGCTCTAAGAACAAAGAACGTGTACCCGAGAGCTCCGAAGTCAAGAACACTAAAGAGCCCAACAAGTGCTTCTACTGCGGCAAGCCTGGTCATTTTGCCAGAGAATGCACTCTTCCCAAGAAAGGAGATGCTAATTACTACTCCAAGAAGCTCCAACTAACGAAGCAGAAAGAAGCTGGAGTAGCCCTCATGGCAGAGCAGGACCACTGGCTCGAAGACACATCCGATTCTGAGGAAGAGAATCTAGCCTCATGGCCCGCCTGGATACCACATCGGACGCCGAAACATCCAATCGGACGGACGACGACGATGCATCCACCTCGTCACAAGAGGTAGTCTCTTCTTCTAAATTATTGACCATGTTAGAATCATATCAAACACAATATGCTAACATGAAACGTGAGCAGAAAAGTATTAAGGAAGTAGAGGATAAACTTGCGAGATCTCCGGAGAAGATAGGTAGTCTCGAATCAAAACTTAGAAGCTCTAGTGCTAAAATAGAAGGACTAACTAAGAGCCTACGTTCTAGAGAGACTAGTCAACCTCAAATAGGACGGCATAGTGAAAAGATTAAGGAATTAGAAGATAGGCTAGCAAATAACTACAATTGCTTGGTTAGGAATCTCAATGAGAAAGCTACCCTAAATTGTAGGATAACCGAATTACCACTAAGATCACTAACTTAGAGGTCAATTAGAAATATCAAATGCTAAGGTTAGTGAGCTTAGTAAAGAACTGGATGCCTGTCAAGCCGCCAAACTGACGGTAGAAATAATTATGCTCTCCTAGGTGAGGAACGCAAGAAACTATATGCTAAAATTAAGAAATTAGATGATATAGTTACGCGTAGGGGACAATCCGAACAAACGATATTTTTGAACAAGCCCAAGGATATAGAGTTCTATAATCCTATAGAAGGCATAGGTTTCTCTAACCCACGTGTTCTTCAGAAGAAAGAAATATATGATATTAAGCACATGGATTTAGGAGTAACCTCTCTTAGAGAATTCACTGAATCGACGTACCAAAATAATTATGATTCATCTATGAGAAAAGCCTCACATGGTCCTGAGATCCCCTTTGACTATGCTGAACTAAATGAAAGAGACAGAAATATGAAACCTTATTTAAGACTTGTCTGTGATTTAGTTCAAGCCCTGCCTCCTGAATCTCAAGCACACAACGAGGAAGTCAAAGACGTTCACTATAAAAATTCTCTCTAGAGACCCCCTATCATAAAACAGATAGAGGAGTCACAGGCAAAGCTAGATAAAAAACGAGAGAGTTCCGAAGCTGAAAAGAAAAAGTTCTTTAAGGAGATGGAAAATCTCAGAGCTTCCTCATCCTCCGAAGCTACCTCACACTCTATTATGAAAAGCGTGAAAATCAAAAAATCGCCTTTGAAAGATAAAAATTGTAAAGATAATTCTGTTAAAATTGCTATGGCTAATTCTACTTCACCTACATCTAAGGGAGCGTAGGGTCGGCACTGAAGCGAGAGTGTCTAGTACTAAGATAAAGAAGGAGCCAGTATATTTGAAAGTTTCTAAGAATATTACTCCTTCGGTTACAATAAAAGACACTCGTAGTAATAAAAAAGCCATTTCTACGATAAAGATAATTGCTTCTACTTGTTCACTTCAGCCGATCACCTTTAGAAGCGACAATTTCGAAATAGGCTCTACTGCAAAAATTACTAATAATCATTCTGAAGCAAATGCCACTAGGAAGAATCGTAGGAAACAAGATCCAGCCATAAAGAAAGCTTATGGCGCCATACATGCCTATCCTCACAGGTATCCCGTAGAGATTAAATCCCCAAGCACCTTAGAAGATTATCAAAAGAAAAGATCCTTTTCTCGGTCAAGCCTTTCAAAGCATTGTACGTGCTGAAATTAACCTTCCCTGCAAGGTTCAAGCCAAATGGGTTCATAAATCTCCGCCTAGGATGACAAAAGCCGGAAAGGCCAAGTCACCTAAAGAGGCAAAACCCAACTTCACTTCTCCGAAAGTGAAATGGGTTATTAAAACTCCTCCAAATAAAAATTTAGGAATCATATCTGAACCCAAAACTATATCTGCTAATCTGAGAGGACCATGCTTAAGTGGGTACCTAAAGCTCTCTAAATTGTATTTGCAGATCCATCATGTGTGGTACCTCGACTCTGGTTGCTCCACACACATGATTGGGAATCAAGAACTGCGAGCAACTACAAAGACCGACCAAACGGGAAAGTCAGATTCGGAAACAACGACTCAGCTCCCATTCTCGGATGTGCAGATATCATTTTGGAAAATCTGACGATAAAAGATGTCTCGTATGTCGAAGGCCTCCGCCATAACTTGTTCAGTATAGGCCAATTCTACGACAAAGGATTTCAAGTGGTCTTTCATGCTGAACGGTGCAGAATTTTGGACAGTCGGGACACAGAACTCCTCTACCTACTTCGGAAATCAAATCCTTACACGATCAACCTGACGTCCGTGCGGCCCTCGACAGCTGTATGCCTCATCTCTCAGACTGTTTTACAGAGGAACAGCTTATGGCATCAACGAATGTCTCATCTGAAAATGAAAGCTCTCCAACGCCTTTCTACGAAAAAGTTGGTCCACGGTCTTCCAACTATACTACTACAAAGGAAGCATCAATGTTCGGCATGTCAATTAGGAAAAATGAAGCGAGCGTCTCATCATGTCAAGCAAATTGCGTCTACTTCTCGCCCATTAGAACTAATCCACATGGACCTCTGTGGGCCAATGCAGACACAGAGTATCGATGGACGCAAGTATGTACTAGTTATCGTTGATGACTACTCTCGCTACACGTGGACAAAGTTCCTCCGAACCAACGGTGAGACCGTTGACTTGATTACCAACTTTGTGAACACTACTCAAAATCTGCTGTAACAGACTATTCAAGTTATTCGAACAGACAACGGCACTGAGTTCAAGAATAATCACCTCAGTGAGTTTTATCACAAACTTGGAATAAATCAACAATTCTCAGCCGCAAAAACACCTCAACAAAATGGGGCCGTGGAAAGGAAAAACAGAACTCTAGTTGAAGCGCTCGCACAATGCTCGTCCATTCCGGCCTTCCACACTTTCTTTAGGAAGAAGCAGTAAATACCTCCTGTTTTACCCAAAACAGGACGGTGGTTCACAAACGGTTCAACAAGACTCCGTACGAGATCGTAAATAAGAGAGTACCCAACATCTCATTTTTTAAGGTCTTCGGGTGCAAGTGCTTTGTGGCGAACGACAGAGAGCAACGTGCAAAGTTCGACCCTAAAGCATTCGAAGCAACTTTCGTCGGGTTTTCTTCAACATCAAAAGCGTACTGAGTATACATCAAGTCCAACCGCACGATTAAGGAAAGCTATAACGTCACGTTCCACGAAGCTAACCACATGGCTTCTGGTCACTTCAGTCCAGGACCTGTGCTTAACCCGATGGCTCCTGCACACCTCAGTTCAGGACTCGTACCTAACCAGATAGCTTCTAAATATAACAGTTCATAACCTGTTTTCACTGGTGTGTTGGCACAAAACCAACAGAAGATGGCAGCTACCTCGAATTCAACGTCAGAAGGAGCAATGAGACTTACATTAGACGGTTTGGACTCTCTCTTCGAGCCAGTATATCGGTCACACACTGCTACACCTATAGTGGATTCTCCACCCGACGAGACCGACGTGCCAAGTGCTTCTCACGTCCCTACCTCACCCGATTCAGAATTGCCACAGAATAACGAAGAACTACAGTTGTTATTGAGGAAGAATCCTCTGAGAAGATCGTCCCAAGTGCAGAATTGGAACTTCCTTAAGCAATTGATCAATCTGAGACTACAGGAAATCTAGACCCATAGCTGGTTGATGCATCGTCTTCAGCCTTGCCTCATGAGCGCAAGTGGGACACGTCGTCAACACAGTCTCTTCAGCTGCTTCTTAAGTAAAAATGAGCCTACCATGGTAGCTAACGCACTTCAAGACCCGGATTGGGTAATAGCGATGCATGATGAAATTCATAAATTCGAATGTCTTCAAGTGTGGACCTTAGTACCCCGTCCGCATGGGAAAACAATTATCGGAACTAAATGGGTATTCAAAAACAAGAAGAATGAAGATGGTGAAGTGATCCGGAACAAAGCAAGGCTAGTTGCGAAGAGATACAAAGATGGTGAAGTGATCCGGAACAACAGGAAGGCAACGACTACGACGAGACTTATGCTCCTGTTGCCCGAATCGAAGCTATCCGTCTTCTCATGGCTTATGCGGCTCACAAAGACTTCGAAGTCTATCAGGTGGATGTTAAGACCGCATTTCTCAACGGCTTGTTAAAAAAAGAAGTCTACGTCGCTCAGTCGGAAGGCTTCGTTGATCAAGAACATCCCGATCACGTCTATCGATTGGACAAAGCTCTCTATGGACTAAAACAAGCCCACGTGCTTGGTACAATGTCCTGAGTGAATTCCTCGTGAAGTCTGGATTCATATGAGGAACGATAGACACAACCCTCTTCATTATATGTCAAGACAAAGATCTGATGGTCGTTCAAGTATACGTCGACGACATCATCTTCGGATCAACTAATCCACGGCTCTGCACGAAGTTTGGAGATCTAATGAAACGCAAGTTCGAGATGAGTCACATGGGAGAGACGCAGTTCTTCTTAGGACTACAAGTCAGGCAACTCGAAGATTGGATTTTCATCAGTCAGAAAAAATACATCAAGGATATTCCGAAGAAATTCCATCAAGATCAGAGCAAGCCTCTCAGCACTCCTATGTCACCAAGCTGCAAGTTGGATGCCGGTCCCGTCGACGTCACACTGTATCGCAGCATCATTGGATCTCTTATCTACCTCACTTCGAGCCCGCCGGATATCATGTTTGCCACCTGCTTATGTGCCCGTTTTTAAGCCGATCCCAAAGAATCCCATATGCTCGCGGTTAAAAGGATTCTGCGTTACCTTAAGTGCACTTCTACCCTTGGACTATGGTATCCAAAGGGTACGAATTTCAAACTTATCGGCTATACTGACGCTGATTATGCAGCTTGACGAATGGACAGGAAAAGCACCTCCGGTGGCACTCAATTTCTAGGCGAAAAGATGGTCTGCTGGTCATCCAAAAAGCAGAACTATGTGTCAACTTCGACGGCCGAAGCGGAATAGATGGCTGCCGCCAGTTGTTGCTCCCAGATGCTGTGGATGCGGACTCAGCTTCGCGACTATGGGTACAATTTAAATAATATACCTATATATAGTGATAGTCAAAGTGCCATCGCTATTACTTGCAATCCTGTACATCACTCACGCACAAAACACATAGACATTAGATATCACTTTATCAAAGATCATGTAGAAAAAGGCACCATAGATATGTATTTCGTGAACACGGAGTACCAACTAGCTGACATTTTCACCAAGGCATTGGATGGAAAACGATTTCAATTCCTTGTCGGAAAATTAGGCATGTTGAATCTTCCGTAATATGTGCTTTACCTGATCTTCTGTGCTACTAAATGTTCTATGCTATGTGTTTTCCTTGCTTATATGCTTTATCTTGCGTGAAACAAATAAAAATCTTTTATACAAAAAAAAATAAATAAAGGGGGGGGGGGGGATGACGAAATCCTTTAGGATGCTTTGATCTAAAATCACTTAGAATTTTACCCCGACAAGCGATCGATTTAATTGCTTAATTTTGTCAGTCTAAGTCGCATTCTTGTGTCTAAAGGTCATTAGGTTGCTCCACTAGACACAAAGCCACTATACATATGTGATGGTTCAAGCCTTGCTTTTTTTCTTTCTTTGGACCATTTCTCGAGTGAGTCACACATCAATTACTTGTCTTAACTAGTGATACTTGGCTTCATACTCACCTTGCCTTAGATTGTTAGGAAAATGATAAGGGCGCTTAGGTTATTCCTCACCCGGCCTTATAAATTTTTTTCTTTTCCCCACATTAGCCCAGAGTCATCCACTTTGAGCCTTCTCCGATGTCCTTTTCTTCCTTTGAATCCCATTCCCAGCCTTCAACCGTCTTCTATACTCTTCGGATGGTTGTTCAAACGAGAAAAGGAGGGGTAGAAATATAATAAAAAAAGGAGGATGATGACAAAAGAAGGTATTGCTCAACGTGCAAAAATCAGACCAAAGGAACCTGCCTTCCGACTGTCTCTTCGAAAAGGGCACCATAGATATGTATTTCATGAACACGGAGTACCAACTAGCTGACATTTCACCAAGGATTGGATGAAAAACGATTTCAATTCCTTGTCGGAAAATTAGGCATGTTGAATCTTCCGTAATATGTACTTTACCTGATCTTCTGTGCTACTAAATGTTCTATGCTATGTGTTTTCCTTGCTTATATGCTTTATCTTGCGTGAAACAAATAAAAATCTTTTATACAAAAAATAAATAAAAAGAGGGGGGATGACGAAATCCTTTAGGATGCTTTGATCTAAAATCACTTAGAATTTTACCCCGACAGCGATCGATTTAATTGCTTAATTTTGTCAGTCTAAGTCGCATTCTTGTGTCTAAAGGTCATTAGGTTGCTCCACTAGACACAAAGCCACTATAAATATGTGATGGTTCAAGCCTTGCTTTTTTTCTTTCTTTGGACCATTTCTCGAGTGAGTCACACATCAATTACTTGTCTTAACTAGTGATACTTGGCTTCATACTCACCTTGCCTTAGATTGTTAGGAAAATGATAAGGGCGCTTAGGTTATTCCTCACCCGGCCTTATAAATTTTTTTCTTTTCCCCACATTAGCCCAGAGTCATCCACTTTGAGCCTTCTCCGATGTCCTTTTCTTCCTTTGAATCCCATTCCCAGCCTTCAACCGTCTTCTATACTCTTCGGATGGTTGTTCAAACGAGAAAAGGAGGGGTAGAAATATAATAAAAAAAGGAGGATGATGACAAAAGAAGGTATTGCTCAACGTGCAAAAATCAGACCAAAGGAACCTGCCTTCCGACTGTCTCTTCGAAAAGGGCACCATAGATATGTATTTCATGAACACGGAGTACCAACTAGCTGACATTTCACCAAGGATTGGATGAAAAACGATTTCAATTCCTTGTCGGAAAATTAGGCATGTTGAATCTTCCGTAATATGTACTTTACCTGATCTTCTGTGCTACTAAATGTTCCATGCTATGTGTTTTCCTTGCTTATATGCTTTATCTTGCGTGAAACAAATAAAAATCTTTTATACAAAAAATAAATAAAAAGAGGGGGGATGACGAAATCCTTTAGGATGCTTTGATCTAAAATCACTTAGAATTTGACCACGACATGCGATCGATTTAATTGCTTAATTTTGTCAGTCTAAGTCGCATTCTTGTGTCTAAAGGTCATTAGGTTGCTCCACTAGACACAAAGCCACTATAAATATGTGATGGTTCAAGCCTTGCTTTTTTTCTTTCTTTGGACCATTTCTCGAGTGAGTCACACATCAATTACTTGTCTTAACTAGTGATACTTGGCTTCATACTCACCTTGCCTTAGATCGTTAGGAAAATGATAAGGGCGCTTAGGTTATTCCTCACCCGGCCTTATAAATTTTTTTCTTTTCCCCACATTAGCCCAGGGTCATCCACTTTGAGCCTTCTCCGATGTCCTTTTCTTCCTTTGAATCCCATTCCCAGCCTTCAACCGTCTTCTATACTCTTCGGATGGTTGTTCAAACGAGAAAAGGAGGGGTAGAAAATAATAAAAAAAGGAGGATGATGACAAAAGAAGGTATTGCTCAACGTGCAAAAATCAGACCAAAGGAACCTGCCTTCCGACTGTCTCTTCGAAAAGGGCACCATAGATATGTATTTCATGAACACGGAGTACCAACTAGCTGACATTTCACCAAGGATTGGATGAAAAACGATTTCAATTCCTTGTCGGAAATTAGGCATGTTGAATCTTCCGTAATATGTACTTTACCTGATCTTCTGTGCTACTAAATGTTCTATGCTATGTGTTTTCCTTGCTTATATGCTTTATTTTGCGTGAAACAAATAAAAATCTTTTATACAAAAAAATAAATAAAAAGAGGGGGGATGACGAAATCCTTTAGGATGCTTTGATCTAAAGTCACTTAGAATTTTACCCCGACATGCGATCGATTTAATTGCTTAATTTTGTCAGTCTAAGTCGCATTCTTGTGTCTAAAGGTCATTAGGTTGCTCCACTAGACACACAAAGCCACTATACATATGTGATGGTTCAAGCCATGTTTTTTTCTTTCTTTGGACCATTTCTCGAGTGAGTCACACATCAATTACATGTCTTAACTAGTGATACTTGGCTTCATACACACCTTGCCTTAGATCGTTAGGAAAATGATAAGGGCGCTTAGGTTATTCCTTACCCGGCCTTATAAATTTTTTTTCTTTTCCCCACATTAGCCCTCAGTCATCCACTTTGAGCCTTCTCCGATGTCCTTTTCTTCCTTTGAATCCCATTCCCAGCCTTCAACCGTCTTCTATACTCTTCGGATGGTTGTTCAAACGAGAAAAGGAGGGGTAGAAAATAATAAAAAAAGGAGGATGATGACAAAAGAAGGTATTGCTCAACGCGCAAAAATCAGACCAAAGGAACCTGCCTTCCGACTGTCTCTCAGAAGGTGACATGGATCCTGCTGTGAACTTCTCCAACGATAATCTCGTACGCTCGTCAAAACTGCTGGAAAGAGAAGCACCAAGAAGTGAACTTCTCCTACGATAATCTGGTCTTATATCGGGAAACGAGAAGAGGAGCGCAGCCTTGGGTACGAATTTCAGAACCGTGAACTTTTCCAAAAGATAATCTCTGAAACCTCTCTAGGGATTAAGAGAAGAGGAGCACGGTAATGGCCCGAGAACCAACAAGAAGAACTTCGCCTACGATAATCTCCTATAGCCTCGTGGAGAAGCAGAGCTTCAGCTTGAGCATCGCATAAAAGGGATAGTTCTTAAAAGAAGGAGAGGGAGAAAAGATTGAAAAGAAGAAAGACGCCGAAAAAAAGAGAGAGACGGACGTAGAAATGGAAGATGACGAAGAGGTAAGCTCACTTTCCTCTAAATTCCTTCCCTTCTAAGTCCTAGCCAAATAAAACCCCTACAACCCTTTGATTCCAATCGACGGTCTCTCGCTTAGGTGAAATGATTAAAATGCCTCGAACACAGGTAAATTGACTTAAAATTGCTTGTGTTGACTTGAGTGATATAAATATAAAAATCCCAAGTTAGAAATAATTGAGTGCAAGAGCGGACCTAGTGAGAGTTGTTGAAATGGACCAGTCTATAAACTTAGGACTTTATTTTGACGACATGACTTGATGGCATTTTCTTCTTTCAAATGTCTCGTAAAATTTTAGGTGTGACGATTGATCAAAGCAAAATAATATGCCCCATATAATCACATATTATATACATAAAACAAAAATAAATAAAATTTTTATATACATATATATATATATAATATTTTTTTTATTTCTGAAAAGAAAATAAAATGAAAATAATAATAAATAATAAAAAAAATCATGAAAGGAAAACTATCGCACATTCTGACATGAAATATTATGTTTCATTGGCATTGAATTGAATAAATGCGAATTTATTTTGTATATCGCACATCTGAATGCATGTTTAACTTGCATTGGTATTGAATTGATTAAAATGCGAATATTTGACTTTGCTCATACCCTCGCGCAAATCTTTATTACAAGGGGAACATGTAACTAGTCTTAAGTCGTTAATTGCGTGTTATATGATTGTTACTTGTATTGATTTGCATAATTACGTGTTAAATCAATACATGTTTACTATTTGAGGGGGAGCATCTATAATGACTTTATGTTTTGAGCTCCAAATATTTTTGATGATCTTCCTTTAAGTGTTGCAGAAATTTTTCATTTTGATTCGGTTTGGACAACGCTTAAATAAGGAGGACTTCACAAATCTTCATGACTATGGACTCAAGACATTGGTAGAACAATTCAGGGGGAGCCTTATTAGAAAAATTACTTCCCTATTAACTCACATATTCTTGACATTTTGCTCTAGGTATTGCAGATTTTCAAAGATCGATTTTGGAGCCAGCTGTCAATTCTTTGAAAATACATGGAGTTAAATTGCATTTTCGTTTACACATAGGGGGAGTAATTCTGTGGTCTATTCTTAAAATTTAGGATCAATCTGAAATATTAAGGTAAACTTACTATCGAGAAATTCGGGCGAATTCGTAATCTTCAATCGCAGTTTCTCGAGTGAAAATTGATCTGGGACCTCGCCTTCATATTGGTGAGCGAAAATTAAACAGCAACCAAAAAGATTTTCGATCGGAATTGTCGAGCGAAAATTCAACAGTAACCAAATCAAATTTCTCGATCGTAAACAGTAATGGGCCCTCTAAGTGTCAAAAACGTCTAATCAGCCCATATTAAACGAAATCATTAGGTTGCAGTCGAAAATCCCTAAATACACGAAAACCTCGATCGCAAAAATCAACAGTCAAATTTCTCGAGCAAAAACTTCTCCTAAAAGACGAACGTCAAAATCTTCAAAATTTTTCAATTATTCAACTGATATTCGTCTTTAGAAGGTAGATTTGACTTCTGTTAAGGGTTTATCGTGCATTTAAAGTAGATTTACATCTGCATTTTGAATATTTCACATGATTCTGTGTAAATTTCTCGACTATTCATACTATGTGAACTCGAAATCCTCGTTAGCAGTTTAATATGTCTGTTTCTAAGTAAAATCCGGGTTATAAACTGCATAATAGGCAAGTTTCGATGATTCTTTATCATTTTGGATGATTATAACTTCGATTTTATGCGTTAAGAGCATCCGATTGACAGATATGACTAAACTGGAGTTTAAAGGTTTAAATACATCGAAGAACTTTCTCGCTCGCAAACAGTGAAATTGAATTCCAATTTGATTAAGTCACTGTTTGCATCGTAAAAGATTTTCGATCGCAAATTATTTTGAGTTAGTCACTAATATAAATAACGTTGATCGAAATTTATTTCCAATCGAGATGTGAGCAAAATGTTACTGAGAGGAATAGATAAAATAAATGCAATATCTCTAAAAACTTTCGAGCGCAAAACTTACAGTCGAGAATTTCGATTTCAATTTGGTTGTCGATCGATAATTTTAAACAGCGAAATTTCTTTTGAAAATAAAATTTCTCGATCGTAAAAATATGCCGTGAAACTTGGATCGATTGAGAAATTTCTCGATGGTTGACTTAGTTTATCGTTGACAATTTTCTCGATCGTAAAATTTCACAGCGAAAATATTTTAAAAATCGAAATACTTTATCGCTCATTAATTTTCATAGCGAAAAATTTTATTCACGCGCGAAAAATTTTCCAATTGTAAATTACTCGGAAATCTAATTTCTCGATCGTAAATTTACACGAAAATTTTTCTCGATCGTAAAATTTCTCGGCTACAGTATCGTGTCTTAAGGTCAAAACAAACTTAGAAACATTTCTAAGTCTTTTTCACTGTATCTTTAAATAGCGAATAAAATTTTCGATCGCAAAATAAAACGGCACTTAGGAAATCAAAATTGAAATTTCAATTTTATGTGCAAAAAATCTAACGGAGTGAACTGTGCACTTAAACACTTAGATAAATTTTTCGACTAAAATCTCATATGACTATTATGCATAGGTCGAAATATCATTTTTTTGTCACTCTCGTATATCTATGTGCCAATCTATACATTCTTCAAATAAATTTCGACTCAAATTTTGAATTGATGATTTACATTTCTTATGTGGATTGCAGATGGATCAATACCCTACATGTAACCACATCTACGAGAAGGCCTTATACCTCAACGTCCACGACACGAACTTGCAGTTAGACCTGACCAACTTCCGGTGTCCAGATGACATCATCGTGTCCATTCTGCAAGGCCATCCACCATGGCATGCACTTACAGTGACGGCATCAGTGCCGATGGTCTACCTCCAACAGTTTTGGGGGATGATCAAGAGCCTCATCTTGGACGGGGCATACCACTTTACCACGGTTGTAGGGTCAAGGCATATCTGCATGGGCAAGAACGAGTTCAGAATTCTGCTCGACCTCCCTCACAGCAAACTACGATCCCCTCCCATCAGATGCAGAAATGGTGCATGATTTCCTCCAGATGGGGTACCGTCCGACACTCACCAAGCTAGCTCAGATGCAGAGCAACGGGATTCCCCATCCATGGAAGACACTATTCGGGATTATAAATAAGTGTCTATCCCCGAAGCACGCAGGCTTCGACAAAGGCAACGGCCACATCCTTCGGATATTTCACGGAGTCGTGTTCTCGCGAAATTACGATTTCGCTCAATTGATCTGGAACGATCTAGCAAAGCAGATCAGACAAAAAGAGAACAAAAGGTCCAAACGTGCCGTATGCGAGATGGTTCTCCGTCATCATCTGCCAACATATGGAGATGCACGAGCAGAACATTCCTCGCCTGCCTCTGGGAGGAAAATATCAGCCGCCAAGGCTCAAGTTCTTCCACAACCCAAGGCTGGTAGACCTAGCTCAGCCTTCAATGCCCATTCCACTCAACCTTCTTCGGCTCGCTGACCCTACGGGAGCCGAATATCAAAGATACTGTCGAGAACATCATCTAACAGAGCAGATGATTCGAGGGCCCCTGACAAATTTCCACGTGAGCCCTCCACAACAACAACACTCAAGCCCTAAGGCCATGATGATTGATGAAGTGGCCAAGAGCTAGAGCAGGAGCTACCAACTCAGGACGAACACATTCCTGACATCGACGCCACGTTGATCGATGCTGTTGCAGCAGAGTTGGAACAAGAAGTTTCTGAAGAAACATTCCAAGTGGAAGTGCCCGTACATGTTGGCATGCTCGAAGAAACTATTGAGGAGGTTCTTCGACAAGGAGCACCGCCAGAGACAGAAATGGGGTAAAGCTCACTTCCACGGGTGACGGGTCAGGCTCGTGAGGACATAGAACGTGGCCTCACTCCTCACACAGCCACCTCATCCGACACAGAGTCAGATGAGGAGATCAGCCTGATGAGACGGACTCCCAGACGACTTAGCATACAAATCGAGTCCCTCTTCACCGCTGTCACCACCGCACCAGATACCGCGTCGATTGTCTCTTCAAGTGCTGCATCCACGTCTTCGCTCAATCTTGAGCCGCAACAAAATCTATCGGTGTCTGGTTTGCAGGCCCAAACCGAGCCTGCCGAAACACCCATTGAGCAGAGTCTTCCAGATTGACCCAAGGATTGGGTGGAAGTCTCTTTGAATCACAACCTCAAGTGACTCTGAGCCAACCTGAGGAGTCGGTGCCTGCTCAAGGGTTGTTAACAGGCGACATCTGTCGTCCTGGAACATCCATGGAGGCGTCCGCTCCGTTTGTGACTGAAGACCAACTCAAGGCCGCCCTCTCCTCAGCCCTTTAATCTTTCAAAGACAAGATCATGGAGAACGTGCGTACGACTATCGAGACGTCCCGACAAGATCGAGGGAAAGCACCTGTCTCAGAGTCAACTTCAGAACAACCCGACCTCACAACCCCACAACCCGCACCCACCGACCCCCTACAAAACTCGTCCATCCTAATCAACCCATATACCATCCCAATCACCGAGCTCCATGACATCCTTCTAGCCCGCCTCATTGGTCTTACCATCCGGTCGCCTCAGGATGAGTCACTCTATAGGCGACTGGTAGAACATCCTGAGCCACCTACCCAAACATGCCGAGGCCAAAGCTCTCACTCAAGATGCCGACATGATGATCATGACGATCAGGATCCTCATGAGGGGGAGAGGAGGCCAAGGACAACAACAAGTGGCCAAGGACAAGGCTCGGGCGCAACGAAATCAGGCGCTGGAGCAGGTGAAACCCAAACCACCCAAACACAAACCACCCAAACTACCTACACCACACACCGCACCACCACTCTAACCCACATTGACCCACCAACCTTTTACCTAAGGACGCCTCCGCCCACATCACCGACTCTGACATGCCTTGCTTCCAGAAGAAGAAGCAAGTGCGGTCATGCTCGTAGCTCTGGCACAAACCCAAGCTACTCCCTCAACAGCTCCAGAACAACCGGGCCCTTCAGGACACGGTGTCAACCCACATGAATTTCTCTACAAATTCATATTTGAAAAACAGTGGGCGACCCATTATATGCCCGAGGAGCATCAAGTACAACGGCTCAAAGAGGTTCGACAAATTTTACAACAAGCTTCGGCGGACCTCGTGCTGATAGAAGACGACGAACTTCAGGAAGGTGTAGACCACGAACAAGATCCCACAGGGCTTTCAGAGCTGATCAAGCAACGAGCGATTTCCCCCACAAGACAAATGCCAGGGACCGTTCGGATCGACACGTCGTGGGAGAATATTCGAATAGAGATACCCTTCCTCGAAGAAGTCCGTGAGAATATTTGGAGGTCATCGGACAGAATCAAAAATCCGAACGAATTTGCGCTGAGAGGGATCTCTCACTGGGATCAGCAGAAGATGATGACTTACCTCTGGATGCTGACTCAACTTGGACCTGACGTACGGCTGGGGATGACTAAAGGACAAGTCAAGAGCCACTATCAGGGTCTCTCCCCAATTTGTCAGCTTCTCAGCGTCGATTGTGCTAAAAGAGGACTTCCAACTCCAACCTACGTAATTGAGCGAGTAGACAGAACCCGAGAGGAACTAAGAGAGAGCGACCTTCGTATCTCCCTGCCGACGAGATATACAACCTCTATCAGCTGTACGTGGAGAAGTATAAAGGTCCTCAAGGCTTCGTCAATAAAGAAGGCCTGGAAGGGCTCTACCGGTTCATGATGCGCCAAGTCACGTACTTCGCCGCGCATGACCTTCAGATGGCTTTGGAGAGCAACATGAAGAAGGTCAACATGACCGAATCGCTCAACAAAGGACCTGAGATCGAAGGGCTTCCAAGCAATCATGTGCACATCAGCTCAGTCCTAGGCATTACCTACCACAATCCAATCGCAAAAAGACTAGGTTGAGGGTGAAGACTGAGATTCAGAAGTTTTGCGATAGAATGCTCAAGGTCATCAGGAGGAATATAGAGCAAAGGTTGGAAGAAATCAACCGAGAGACGATGCTGAGAATCCACAGGTTCGTGAGGGAACATCCGCTCCTGATGGAACTGCTAGATGATGTCGAGGAGCGTCTGAAGCTTAGGGAAACAGTTAGAAACTATGAGCATGCGCTGGGTTTGCGCAGATCGTACGCCCGACGAGGACAAACAGCGCGAAAACGCAATCAAGCACAAAGGGGAGATTGTAGAGTATATATTTTAATTGTGCTTGATTTTATTAGTTGTCCTTGTAATTATGGGCGTTTTGTATAGTAGTCCTTAGATTAGGACTAGTTTGATATTTATACCAAGTGTGTTTGGTATAAATACATGTCAAAACAATTAGAGCTTAATACAGAAAATTAGATAATTGATCCGAAAGGCTGCCGAATTCATTTCTAGAGAGAGAAACTTACAAAACTTTCTCACACTAACGGTTTTCTCTATCGAGTTCTTCAACGAAAGGTTTTTGATCGATATTCAATCCATTCAATTCTAATCGATTTCCTTAGAATTCGTGCCTAGGATTAATTGTGTTGACTAACGGGGACCTAACAAGTTTCTCAATCGTAAACAGTAATGGGCTTAAATTCACTAAGTCACGTAAAATGTCTAATCAGCCCAAATTAAACGAAATCATTGCTTGCAGTCGAAAATCCCTAAATACACGCTAAAAACCTTCGATCGCAAAATTCAACAGTCAAATTCTCGTGCGAAAAACTTTTTCTCGCAAAAGATGAACGTCAAAACCCTTCAAATGTTTCGATTTTTCCCCTGATTTTCGTCTTTAGAAGGTAGATTGACTTCCTTTAGGGATTATCGTGTATTTAAACTTCATTTGCATCTGTATTTTGAAATATTTCGCATGATTATGTGTTCATTTTTCGACACTTCATATTCTGAGAACTCGAATGCTAGTTTGCAGTGTTTAAAGACCAATCTGTTAGCATAATCTAGGTTACAAACTGCACATTAGGATAGTTTCGAAGTTTCTTGATTTTCTTAAGGGAAATTATTTTGATTTTCTGCGTTATTTGCGTTCGATTGAAGGAACGACTAAATCTGGGATTTTACCATTTGAAAGCGTCGAAGAACTTTTTCGCTCGCAAACAGTGTCAGTTGAATTTCAATTGTTCTACTGTTTGCACTGTAAATGTTTTTCGATTGCTAAACTTTTGACTTAGTCGTTTAGAAAGATAACGCAGATGGAAAAATAATTACAATCGAGAAATTGAATTTGGATTTTATGCGAGCGAAAAGATTACTGAACGATTACCAACGTTTCTGTTGGGAGAATCATCTGACGGAACAGATGATCAGAGAGCCCTCGATAGAGTTCGCAGTCAGCCCTCACCAACAACAAAGCCCTGAGGACACGATGATTGATGCAGTGGCCCAGGAACTTGAGCAGGAGCCCTCAGTCCAAGAAACTCAGCTACCACATCCTGATGTCACGATGGTTGATGAAGTGGCTCTAGAAATGGAAGCTGAAGAACAAAATCAGAGCTCCAAATGGAAGTGCCCGTCCATGTAGGCGTGCTCGAAGAGCCCATTGAGGAGGTTCTTCAACAAGAAGCACAACCCGAGGCAGAAATTGGGCAAAGCTCACTTCCACAGGTGATGGAACAGGCTCGTGTGGACGTTGAGCGTGAACGTTCTCCTCACACAACCACCTCATCCGACACGGAGTTCGATGAGGAGATTAGATTAATAAGACGGACTCCCAGAAGACTAAGCATACAACTCGAGTCCCTCTTCAGCACCGTCACCACCATATCAGACACCGCCCCGATCATCTCTTCTAGTGCTGCGGCCACTTCTTCGCTCAATCTTGAGCCGCAACACATCCTACCGGTGTCTGGTTTGCAGGTTCAAATTGAGCCTGCCGAAACACCCATAGAGGAGAATCTTCAGGATTCGACTCAAGGATTGCATGGAAGTCTCGAACAGTCACAACCTCAAGTGACTGCGAGCCAACCTGAGGAGTCGGTGTCTGCTACGGTTGCTAACAGGCAACATCAGTTGACTAGGTCCATCTTCGACGGAGGCATCCGTCCAGTTCGTGACTGAAGCCCAGTTCCAGTCCGCACTCTCTGCAGCCATCAATCTCTCGAAGACAAAATGATGAAGAGAGTGCTCGCTGCCATCGAGACGTCCCAGCATGACACTGGGAAAGCACCCGTCTCCGAGGGCCCTTCAGCACCACACAACCAACCCTACAACCCACTCCCACCGACCCACACGCAGACTCCTCGATCCTCATCAAACCATATACTATTCCCATCACCCAGCTCCAAGAAATTCTTCTCGCCCGCCTCATCGGCCTTCCCACCAGAACGCCCCAGGTAGAATCCCTCTATAGGTGCCTTGTGGACCACCCTGAGCCACCCACTCAAACCTGCCAAGGTCAAAGCTCCCGCACCCGGCGTCGACCTGACGATCCAGACGATCAGGATCGTCATGAAGGGGAGAAACGGCCTAGGACCTCATCAAGTGGCCAAGGCGAAGGTCAAGGACAAGGCGCAGGCGCAATACAGACAAGCGCTGGAGCCGGACAAACACAATCCACCACCCAAACTACCCAAACGACCCATACCACGCACCGCACCACCACTCTAACCCATATAGACCCACCATCCTTCAGCCCAAGGAGGCCTCCGCCCACACCAGTGACCCTCACAAGCCCCTTGCTTCCGAAAGAAGAAGCAAGTGTCGCTATGCTCGTGGCCTTGGCAGACCCAAGCCACTCCCTCAATAGCTCTAGACCAACCGAGATCATCAGGACACGGCGTCAATCCACATGAGTTCCTGGACAAGTACATATTCGAAGGACAGTAGATGACCCATTCCATGCCCGAGGAGCATCAGAGACAATGGCTTAAGGACTTTCGGCAGTTCCTACAACAAGCTTCGGTGGACCTCGTTTTGGTAGAAGACGAAGAGCTTCAGGAAGGAGAAGATCACGACAAGACCCCACAGGGCTTCTCGATTTGATTGCACAACGAGCGGCTTCCCCAGAAGGCAAAGGCCAGGGACCGTTCGGATCGACACGCCATGGGAAAATATCAGAATAGAAATCCCCTTCCTCGAAGAAGTTCGTGAACAAATTTGGAGGTCACCAAATAAGGTCAAGAAGCCGAATGAGTTCGAGCTAAGAGGGATCTCTCACTGGATCAGCAGAAAGGATGACTTAACTTTGGATGCTGACCCAACTTGGACCAGATGTGAGGCTTGGAATCCCGAAGGAACGACTGAAGAATCACTTCAAGGAGTTATGCCCGATATGCCAGCTACTCAGCGTCTACTACGCAAAGGCGGACTTCCAACTCCGGTCTATGTCATCGAGCGAGTAGATAGAACTCGAGAGGAACTAAGCGAGAGCGACCTGCCGTATCTCCCCACTGAAGACGCGTACAACCTATACCAGCTATATGTGGAGAAGGACAAAGGTCCTCAAGGCTTCATCAAGAAAGAGGGACTCGAGAGACTCTATCGGTTCATGATGCGACAAGTCAAGTACTTCACCGCACACGACCTTCAGATAGATCTGGAGAGCAACATGAAGAAGGTGAACATGACCGCCCCGCTCAACAAAGGACCTGAGATCGAAGGGCTTCCCAACAATCACGTGCACATAGTTCAGTCATTGGCATCACCTACCAAAATCCGATCGCGAAGAAGACTATGATGATGCTGAAGACTGAGATCCACAAGTTTTGTGATGGGACGCTCAAGGTCATCAGGAAGAACATAGAGCAGAGGTTGGAGGAAATCAACCGAGAGACAATGCTGAGGATCCATCGGTTCGGGAGAGAACAATCGCTCCTGATGGAATTGCTAGATGACATCGAGGAGCGCCTGAAGCTGAGGGAAACGCTCAGGAACTTCGAGCGTACGCTGGGCTTGCCCAGGTCATACTACGCCCGACGAGGACAGACAGTGCGGACGAGAAATCAAGTACAAAGGGGGAAATTGTAGAATATCAATATTAGTTGTGCTTTGATTTTATTAGCTGTTCTTATAATTAGGGGCGTTGGTTGTATTAGTCCTTAGTTTAGGACTTGCTTTGTAATTTATACCAAATATGTTTGGTATAAATAGATGTACAAACATTGAGCTTAATAGAGATAATTAGTCAATTGATCCGAAAGGCTGCCAATCCAATTTCTAGAGAGAAACAGCAGTATTTTTTCTCACTAATCGAAATTCTCTCTAGTGTTCTTCAATAAGTTTTTCGATCGAATCTTAATGATAATCATTCTAGTCGAATCGCTTAGGATTGAAGCCTAGTATTGATAGAGTTGGACCTAACACAACCTATACATCATCGTGTGCCCTATACTATTCCTTATCCTCGTATGGCATTCCAAGGGCACACACCCTAACATAGCTGACTAGTACGACATCCTCAACGCAAACAAGCGTCCAAGGTCCTCCCAAACCCCTACATAGAACTCGATAACTTCATGAACACGACTTTCGAGATCGAGGACGACGATAGCTTCAACGTCCTTAGATGGTGGTCGAGGGTGTCACAAACGTATCCAACGTTGGCGAGGATCGCTCGGGAGATCCTTTCCGTCCCGGTTTCGACCGTCGCGGTGGAGCATGCTTTTAGCATGGGCGGTTCGACCTTGAGCGAGAAGCTTTCGAACTTGGGTGTCGACAACCTCGAGTACCAATGTCTTCTGGATGATTGGAATCGAGCCGAGTATCGCACCCAACATGAGCGTGCCAGCGACTCGTTCGACGACCTTTTCGAGGACACACGGCACGGAGACAAGCGGCGGCAACGGCGGCGACGACGAGGATTATTAGAGGCATTCGGCGAGGCGTGGACTCCACATCAAACATGCCCGAAAAAGATAAGTATCTGAGTCTTATATTTTTTTCGTACAAATAATTGTTATGTTTACGGCTAACTAATGAATTGTTATTTTCAGGTACCTCAAGATTTGCACAAGCCAATTACGAGCGACGACGAAGCCCGAAAAAGATAAGTATTCATCGTTTTAGTTTTAAATATTTGTATCGTTTGTAAATTGTAACTAACAAAAAATATTTAGTACTTCAATATTTGCACAAGCCGATTACGAGCGACGACGAAGCCCGAAAAAGATATATAAATCTTATATATTTAATTAATTTTTATTCTTTTTAATTAAACTTCTAATATAATTTATGTTTGCACAATTTTTTTCAAAGGGAATGACTCAAGCAGATTTCGAAGAGAGGGGCTTTCGCGTTTCGCGGCTTCAAAGGGAATCATTTTTCGAAGAAGAGTAGCTTCGCCCGTGATGGGCTCCATCAAGTCCGGCATAAGGACGGAGCCTTTCGCTTCCGCGCCTGAACTTGTTGGAGCCTTTCTCGGACGAAGCCCTTGTCACTGTCTGCTAGTATTGAAGACTCAAGTTCAAGATTTGCGGAGCGGAGATCAGAGACCGGATCAGACGAAGACTGGAAAGAAAATTTTCAATTCTCATCATCTCAACTCACCACGTTTTGTTTTAATTTATGTATTGTACTGTAAAATTGGTTCAATTAAAATTTTACACTACAATGTTTTTTGTAAATTATTGTACATTTTTGTAATTGTCTTACAAATTATATAATACATTCCGATACATAATTCAACCAAATAATGTACCAAACCAGACATTTTATTCAAACATGAATATTTAGAGAAAAACATCCGGCGGTTATAACCGCCGGTTAGACTAATAGTCAACCGGGGGCGGCTACCCGTTAACCGCCACGGCCGGTTAGACGGATCCGTCCACCGCCGGTTACGGAACCGGCGGTTGGGCAAGTCTAGATACACACTTGGATGAAAGTTACCATTTTACTATCGTTTACGTATTTTCTTATATGCATATTACGTACTATATCACATATCTGTATGATACCAAAATATTTGATATGCAACATATATAAGCATGATGCACATTTTTCCATACTATTATGTAGCACAATACATTTCTTTGTGGTATTTAAATTTCTTATATTATGTACAAATTTATACATGGGAATATCTATTTGTAAAACCTTATTCTATTAGAGACCTACGTAAAAAAAGTCTGATAAGCGATTGATCTGATTTTTTTATACGTTAGGGTATTTTGGATGTCGGATGAGAAGTATTGAAGATAAAACATAGCATGTTACTTTAATATTAATTTTGTTAAATAAAAATAAAATGTATAATTGAAATAAGATTTTACATAAAAAGAAAACACAATAATATTTTATTGCTATATTATCGTTGAGAAATAGTAATTCTTACACTAAAAATTAGAATAATCTATTCTTCGACACAATAATCATGTAAATTTGCCGTTCCATTAGAGTGAAAAGATGTTCTAATTTTATGGTTTACCTAAAAATATATTACTGATTTATACACATGTCAAAATGGCCGGGCCAATCTGCCAGCTTCACTCATTTGAGATGTGGCCTACATTCATGCGTGGTGATTTTGAATATGGGGTATTTTTTCTTTGTGATCCGTCCAAACTTCACGATAATCCTCTCTTTGGTCCTCTTCACTGTTTTTATTCACCTTAGGTAATCGTCAGCATTGAAATAACGGATCACATCGATGATGAAAATAATGTAGTATCCAAATTGGATCACACAAAAAATCTAGGTCTTCCATGAGGGGGTGATAGTTTCCAATTTTCTTTGGACAAAATTACGCTTTATATTTTAACATTCCTACTTTATATACTCTTATTCTACTTTCAACCTTCTAAATATTTATATTTAAAACTATGTTTAACGCTTAAAAAAGATTATATACAAGGGTTTCATGCCTAAAATATTGAAACGATATTGAAAACTACTCACTAATATGCCAGGCCATTGGCATGTTACTCTTGTAATATTAAGTGGCTTACGCTTATTTGCTCGTGTGTTTTGCTTCCAAAAGATTATTCATAAATGAAGGCTCGGGAAAAGATGTCTTAAATAGTAATGCCCATCAGCCTCCTATATATTGATGATGACACATAGGCAGATAGATATATGTTGTAAGTAATAACATTGAGTAATAAGATAGATGGAAGAACGTCATTTTGGTCCCTAATGTTTGAAATGTCGGCTTTTTTGCCTTTCCATGTTTTGATATGCCTATTTTAGTTCACAATGTTGCTGTGCGTTTTGGTCCCTAATAAATTTAATTGTTAGTTTGAATGGAATATGGGTCAACCTGGCCGAACTAACCCGATTTTTTATAGGCCGAAGCTTGACGATGTTTTAATTTACCACATTGATCGTGATGATGTGATCCTTGACGGGAGTGACAACCCTTTCTTCCTCCAGTCCATACTCGAAGGCACTGTCAGGTTCTCATACTTGAAAGGTGTGGCAGTAGATGAAGATGATGGCTTCCTCCTTAGTCATATCGGAAAACACATTAATGCCAAGCTTGTAAGGTTTGTGTTGGCTTTCCTAGATACTTCAATATGATTTATGTTGCAGGCGAAAATATTGATGCATGCTGCCTTTTCTTGGTCGTCTCAATAAGCATGTCCTTACCGCATCATCCACCGCCCGTACCTTTCTAACATGGAAGAAGCTATGGTGCTAGCTGTAAGGAAATCGCACTGATTCGCAAACATGTAAGAACCGCGAGTTTCAATGCAAGAAAGAAGGCTTCCATTTATAACTTTTATTTTTTTTATTATTTATCTTTTTTCTTACGCTTGTGTATGAGACAGTCTGTTGATAAAGACGATGCCTCAGACCTACATCCCACCAAGTCGTTAATAACCTTACAGTTGACTGATTTGTAGGCCGTGTATGACTTGCCAGTTGTTATAATCTTTGTTTGATGTAATTCGATGATGTGTTAGTTGCACGTTATATGTCATGAGATTCGTGCACGCTGTGAAAATTTTTTAAGCATTTTTTCGTTAAACATTTGTCACTACTTTAGCCAGCATGAAAAAATGCACGCAACATACATACTAAGAAATAAAATCAATAAGCTTCGGAGAGTGAGAGATGAGATATGATCATTAGCAGGATGATAATACATGTAATTTCTTGGCTCTATCATCAGATGAAATGAACTTTTAATCAAACCATAATATATGGTAAGTTACTCATAATCACTTTTTCTTAGGCAGGATAGAGTACAAATATCACATGTGGTGTTGGGTTTACTCATTTAGGCAGGTAAGATTAAAATAATATTTGTATGCATATCGGACTTTGTATAAGAAGGTCATATTGTTGTCTCCGGCTACTTATCCATTTAAAATAGTTTTGTCCTTATCCTGGGTCAATCGACATTAATGAACAATTGACAACGTCAAATTAAATTTATGTTATTGACATATTAGAATTAAATTGTTTTTTCCCTCATCTTGGCATATCATAGTGTAACTAAGAAGCAATCTAAATGATTTAACTCAACCCAAAGATTAGAAGTGAGAAAAAAACTAAAAAAGAAGTAAATATGAATATCCTTATATCATTCTGCTCTATTATCTCCCTGTATAAAGTCTAATAGTTCTTACACATTCCCACATCCTCGCCACACATAGACAAAAAAAGAGAACCAACCAAATCAAGAAGTCAAGAGTGAATATGTCGTCACCAACTTCAAGTACCTCCCAGCCATCTTTCGAGGAGCACTGACCCCACCACCACCGCATTAGCCTACGCATGGATCCTCAGCTTTGTAACCTCCAATCACGAGTTGACGGTGTCCGTGGACCAAGAAACAAGGACTTCGTCTCTTACAGAGGATTCCCAGGACGTCAACACGATGTTCACTGAATGTAGCATGCCCATTAATGAGGGCCCTCGGAATCGTCCATCAACTCCCTCGTAAGGCTTTCTTCGGAGGATGAGGAGTTTCACTGCCCCATTTGCCTGGAGAAAAACAATGGTTGTGATGACGACGATGTTGAAGTGAAGGAAATGCCATGCCACCACCGTTTTCACCCATTGTGCATTGAGACGTGGCTCAACGTAAGTAGACGCCCAGTGTGTAGATTCATTATGCCCGTCGACGTGGAGGAGAGGGTCGACGGGTGGAGGGTGGACATCATCTACGTGGGTGAAAGAGGTTGGGATTCTGATGCGGGCTCAGCCTGGGATGATGGGTACGATTCAAACTTAGGCTGGGCTGATGGGTACGATTAGGAATAACGTGTTGTCTGATAAAACCATTAAATGCAGAGGATAGATTAGTGACACTTATTTTATTCTCTTACATATCATTGATTTTATGAAAATTTTAGTTTTGAAACTTTAGTTTATGCTAGATACCACAATATATATCAGTAATTCTTACGGCGATGATGAGAACCCACGTCTCTATAAGCTTTTCATCCTATGAAAGTTTTCAATGAAGCCAACTATAAGATTTGTAATGTCATCATGTTCCTCTTCCATCAAATATTACCAAAAGAAATTTTTTAGTGAGGGAAATTTATAAAGAAAACTCAAATATCAGCATACCATTTATTGAGTTCCACGTACGGATCATTGACACTACTACAAAATCGTGTGGAGTATCTTGAACGATTTTGGAAGGAAGCATACTAAATATAGGATGCTTGGAGTTCAAGTCAAGCAACTACCATAATTAGAAGATCTTAATATCAAAGGAGAATCAGTCAATCAGTTACCATAAATAGAGAGATAAGAGGTCGGCCAATTATGTGAGAAGATTCGAACTAAATATATATTATATCTAGGGAGATCTTCGAGGAGATATCAAGGGATCTCTTACCAACTCAAACAAGAGCCAATGCCTATAAATAAAGGAGATTTCGAGCTGCCACAATAGAGCTTTGCACGAGAAATTTGAGAGATCTTTCATGGAGTAACTTTTGAGCGACATATTGAGCGAAAATCATGAGTGAAGCTCATATCGAGTTTGAGCGAGTTTTACTTATCACAAGAGTGTCTTTTAGCCTAGTGTTTCTTTTGAAGGACTTTGTAGGTTTGCAGAATCGTTAGATTCGTAGTTTTGTCTAGGCAAGATTTTTACTATCTTTCGATAGTTGTTTTGTAATCCATCTTCGTAGTGGATTTTTTGCCATGCGGCACTCAGCAAGTTTATGACTTGCTGCACAATTTTACATCTCGTCTCTATCGTTTCTCTTTACTAAGTCCGTTAAATATTCCGCTTTGCGTTCTGTGTTGGGTTCTGATCTCAGGTGTTGGCTGCAGTGTTATCCCACACTTGTTCCAACATTTAGTCACCTGTTTTTAGAACTTAGTTTTTACATCCATTTTGGATGGGACCACTTCAAATTGGTATCGGATACTACGCTTGACGTTACTAAGTGCTAAGAATCCTCTAAAACAGATGTTACAAGCTCAACCATCTCGGGAAAGTCACTGTGTTAGATGGTTCCAATTATGCCTATTGAAAGGTTCGTGTGCGTGAATGCATCAAATCAATTGACACACGTGCGTGGGAGGCTGTATTCAACGGATATACGACCCCAAAGTCTACCCCCGACGCTGATGGTGAAGTCTTTGAGAAACCAATCGACGACTGGACAGTTCTTGCGCGAAACGCCACCGAGTTCATGACAAAGCCTTAAACGTCATCTTCTCTTCGGTGGACATCTTCATGTTCAAGATCATTCAGAACTGTACTACGGCAAACAATGCGTGGGATCTACTTCAGAGGTATTGCGAAGTCGATGCGAGTGTGAGGGAAACCCAACTAAGGCTTGTCCTCAACCAGTTCGTAAACCTCAGATGAAGGAAGATGAAGACATTACCACGTACTTCGGCAAGGTTCTGACGATTTCAAGCTTGCTAGCCTCAGAGATCCGATCTCGAATAAGGTATTGAGTTCTAAAGCTGTTAGTACTCTAACTGAAAATTTAATGTGAAGGTAGCAGCGGTTGAGGAAGCACACAACTTGGCTAATATGGACTTCAACACGATGAATATTATGAAGAACTACGAGACCAATCTCGAAGTTCAAAAGAGGGCTTCTCGCTGCAAAAGCCTCGCTCCAGTCAGTCAGTCCTCTAAGGTTCAAACCGAGGATGGCTCTGACAAAGATGAGAATATGGCTATGCTTGTGAAACAGTTCACAAAGTTCTTGAAGAAGAAGAATGTTGAGTCGAATGTTGGCCCAAAATTCAAGAAATGTCAGAGTTGAAAAGAACTGATGTCTGCTCCTCCGTTGCTCAAACGCAAACCAATGGAAAAAGAGTAACCTCAACCGAAAATCAGTGAGATGTCATGCATGTCAGGGTTGGGGCCATTTTGCCAACGAATGTGCGAACACCCTTCGCAAGCACGGAAAAGCTATGTGGATCGATCATTCCGACGATGAAGATAAAGAAGAGTGCCCTAAGGAGTCCAGGCATCATCAATAACCATACAGTCCTTCTCAGACAACGAAGAAGCAGATCATCAAATTGGCTTTACGTCGGTAACTGATTTGAGCCAACATTTGACTCAACATCAGAGAAACGAATTATTTTTTATTATGATGGCTCGAACTGTTTTGATGTGTATTTAAGTTCTGATGATGCATAGTTAGAAACTGATGTTTGCGTGGAAGTCCAGATTAATGAAGCGGTCAAGATGTTGTCCGCGCAATATGAAAAGGAAAGAAAAAAATTCGGAACTAAGAACCATCATAAACCGCTGTCCGAGGAGAATGAGAAGAGCAAAAGGATGATAGAAAGCCTACTTGAAGGGATGAACAAATTGGAGGCCGTTCTGACACGAAAGGACAAGGAGATTGACAAACTTCAAAAGCGAGTTAACGAGGCCGACGAAACGGTCACGAAGTTGAACAAGGGTAAATCGACCCTTGATGAGGTATAATCGTTAGGCATTTTCGATAAGCAAGGCTTAGAATTTAACTCTCAGCCCTCGACTACTTCTGATTCTGTTATTCATGATAAACCTAAGATAGTTTTTGTTAAGGAAAATGCCGAGCATGTCACGAACGAAAATAGTGAGAATGTAGTCATTAAGAAGGGTCCTAAGCATTCTGCCAGTAGTCCAAGAATAGACAGTTCAAATGTAACCATTGTAAGCAGCCTGGTCATATTAAGCCATATTGCTGGAAAATGAATGGGGAGATTTCTGCTAAGAAATCGATGTCTGCTGAAATGTCATCCAACATCACGCTCAACATTGAGAAATTAGTGTTGAAAGGTATGTCTGGAGAATGTTCAGCTGGCTCACCTTCAAATTTTGGTAATGCAAATGCTGTTTTATCATCTAAGAAAGTTTGCGTAGAGAAGTCCGTGCATAAGTGCGTGCAATGTTGTGTATAACTCTTTGCGAGTTAACGTGACATGTTCTTGGTACTTCGATAGCGGGTGTTCCCAACATATGACGGGTACCGAAGAGTTTTTCTAATCGATTATTTGCCATTAAGTATGGATCTGTGATGTTCGAAGGAGGTGCTAAAAGGCTGATTCTCGGTCGAGGCAGATTGAATGTGCCTGACTTTACCAAGCTGAGCAATGTTCTTCATGTAGACGGGCTCATAGCCAACTTGATTAGCATAAGACAACTTTGTTGTGAGGTTTTTAACAGCAACGGTGTTCGAGTTATGGCAAGTAAAAGATCAAGCGACAATTGCTACTTAGTCGGAGACAAATCTGGAACAAAGATGTGTGCCATTTATCTAAAGCGGAGAACGATGTCTTCCTTGGCATTACGGGGCATGAACTGGCATGTCAACTACCTAACGCTGGAGCAACTTATCAAACACGTCGTGATCAGAGGTATTCCAAAGCTTGAGGAGTTTGGTAAGATTGTTCGTGAGTCATGTTTGAAGGGTAAGCAAGTGCATGCTAGCCATAATGTTGACCAACATGCTGCCCAACATTTTAAAACTGTTCATTGTTTTCAGCTTATTCAAATGGATTTGATGGGTCCGATGGAAGTGGATAGCATTGGTGGTAGGAAATATGATTATGTGCTCGTTGATGATTACTCTAGATTTGCATGGATTTACTTTCTTAAAGAAAAATCCGAGTCATTCAATTTTTTCAAAAAATCATGTGCTATGGTTAAAATAATTCAGTGCTCTTATATTTCGTATGAGGTCTCATCATGGTAGTGAGTTTGAGAATCAACTGTTCGATGAATTCTATGATAGGAAAGATATCATTCATGAGTTGTCATCTCCTAAGACGCCCCAACAAAATGGGGTGGCCGAAAGGAAGAATAGGACATTGCAAGAAATGGCACGTGTTATGTTGCATTCTAGAGTCTTTCTAAAAGATTTTGGGCTAAATCTTGCATACCGCATTTCATATATCTAATCGTGTGTTCTCTCGTCACGACACTCAAGAACTAAGACGCCTCATGAGTTGTTGAATGGGATAAAGCCTACTGTCAAGTATTTTCATGTTTTTTGGGTGCTACTGTTATATGCTTAATGATCGTGAGTACTTGACCAAATTTGATTCGAAGAGTGATCAATGTATCTTCCTAGGTTATTCCTTGAATAGTCGTGCTTATCGAGTGTACAACTTGCGACTGAAATCTGTTCAGGAATCTATTAATATTGTCTTTGATGATGCTACTGACCTAAGCAGAAATGCTCGTTGATCTTTCAGATGTTATCCAAACTGTCAGTGAGGCAGAGGCTAATGAGAAGAAAATGCTGAGCCAACATCTGACTCAACATCTGCACCTGAACAGACTAATGAGGCTGGACCAAGTGAAGCTTGAAGAGATCCCCCACCTAAGATACAGAAGGACCATCCCACTAATCTAATCATCGCCGATCTGAACGAAGGAAGGAAACTAGAGACAAGCCACTCAAGGACTACAAATCTATGGTAAGGAACATATGCTGAACACCGTATACGCCGAGGTATGATTTACTGTTTTGTTTCTGAAGTAGAACCCAAAAATGTTCTTGAAGCTCTCAAGGATAATTTTTGGATAATGCGATGCAAGAGGAACTCTTGTAGTTTGAGAAAAACCAAGCATGGACCTTGGTCACGACCACAAGACATTAATGTCATATGGCACGAAGTGGATCTTCAGAATAAATATGATGAACTTGGTAGAGTTGTTGGAACAAAGCACGTTTAGTACCCAAGGTTATACTCAGTAGAAAACATAGATTTGATGAGTCTTTTGCTCCGTGGCTAGGTTAGAATCATTAGGTTGTTATTAGCTATTGCATGTTGGCTTAACATCACGTTACACTAATGGATGTTAAAGGTTCGTTTTTTTATATGGTTATATTGACAAAGATATCTATGTTGAACGGTCTAAGGGATTTGAGGATCCGCATTTTCCTAACCATGTTTATAAGTTCAGAAAGCTTTGTATGGACTAAAGCAAGTGCCTCGAGCAGGTAAAACCTTATTACTAATACATTGTTTTCTCTTATCCTTAAACACATGATTCGATGTTTCAGCTTTTGTATTGATAAATATGCTAACTTAGGGAATTCGATGTAAGAAAAGAGGGTGAAAACCCTAGAATAGGATAAGAGTTCTTACCAACATGTCTGATGTTTTTACCAAGCAGTTACATGCTTTAAAGATAATAAACACAAACACGT